>JALIZH010018562.1:0-41830 GCA_030522465.1 Rhipicephalus appendiculatus
TGGATGACGCGACAAGCAATCGGCATCCTCATGTTGGCGGCCCCATTTGTACACCACTGTGTATGAATATTCTTGTAACCGTAGAGCCCACCGGCCGAGGCGTCCAGTAGGATCCTTTAAGGACGACAGCCAGCATAAGGCGTGGTGGTCAGTGACGACTGTGAATGGTCGTCCATACAAATATGGCCGAAATTTCCCCCACTGCCCAGACGAGCGCGAGGCATTGGCGTTCGGTGATTGAGTAATTGCGCTCCGCTGGCGACAAAAGACGGCTAGCGTATGCAATGACACCCTCACAACCATGCTGACGTTGGGCCAAAACAGCTCCGATTCCGTGGCCGCTGGCGTCGGTGCGCACTTCCGTGGGAGCGGACATATCAAAGTGGCCGAGTATCGGTGGCGTCGTAAGTCTGGTGGTCAGTTCAGCGAATGCTCTGGCTTGTTCAGGTCCCCACACAAACGTCACGTCTCTCTTGAGTAGTTCCGTGAGGGGGGCGTGCGACGTCAGCGAAATTTCTCACGAATCTGCGAAAGTATGAGCAGAGGCCCACAAAGCTTCGAACGTCGTTCGCACAGGCCGGCACAGGAAAATCCTTAACTGCGCGAACTTTCTCAGGATCGGGACGAACACCAGAAGAATCAACAAGGTGTCCGAGGACAGTGAGTTGCCGGCGGCCGAAGTGGCATTTCGATGAGTTTAGCTGAAGACCCGCCTTGCGGAAAACAGAAAGAATTGTCGAGAGACGCTCGAGGTGGGTTTCGAAGGTCGGCGAAAAGACAATGACATCATCAAGGTAGCACAAGCAGATTGACCACTTGAAACCGTGAAGGAGAGCGTCCATCATTCGTTCGAATGTAGCTGGGGCATTGCACAACCCGAACGGCATCACTTTGAATTGATAGAGCCCATCAGGAGTTATAAATGCCGTCTTTTCACGGTCCATGTCGTCAACTGCTATCTGCCAGTACCCCGAACGAAGGTCTATGGAAGAGAAATACTTTGCTCCGCTGAGGCAGAAGCGCCAGCTGTTATCTTTCGATCAGACACAGAAGCGCCAGCTGTTATCTTTCTTCCTGACGAGCACGACTGGCGAAGCCCAAGGACTTGAAGAAGGCTCAATAATGCCCCGGGCAAGCATCTTGTCGACTTCTTTCTGCATGACGTGGCGCTCGGTGGAGGAAACCCGATAGGGCCGCCGGTGTACCGGATTTGCATCGCCGGTGTTAATCCGATGCTTTACGACGGTTGTCTGGCCTAGTGGTCGGTCATATAGATCAAAGATGTCTTGGTACGACTCAAGAAGGCCATGAAGCGCGCGCACATGCTCGGCTGGGAGGTCAGATGCGATCATTTTCGTGATGCATTCCAGTGTAATGCTCGACTTAGGCCTGGCGGGTGACGGCGTATCCTCTGTTAAGGCAGATATGTGGTAGTCGCAGGCCGGGGCAAGGGTTGCAAGGGATATCCCTCTGGGCAGCACTTGAGAACAAAGTCCAAAATTCACTATAGGGAGACATGCCGCGTTGTCCTTTATACTGACAAGCGTGTGTGGGAGCGTAACATTCAGCGAACATAGGATGGTAGCGTTAGGTGACACGATGTAATCACCGTCGGCCACAGGCGGATCTGAAGAGACGTCTATATAAGTCACAGCTCGACAGTGTAGGCGGATATAGTCGGCGGAGCATAGCCTTGGTGGCGCAGGATCAGGAGGCTCATCGGCATGTGGTAGGGCGAGTTGAACAACACCGGCAGAGCAGTCGATGAGGGCAGAATGTTCCGACAGAAAATCAAGTCCGAGAATGATTTCATGTGGGCAGTGCTCTAGGACGTAAAACAGAACGGAAGTATGTCGTCCAGCAACAGTGACACGGGCGGTGCACATCCCAGTTACAGCTGGTGTTGTACCATCGGCTACTCGGACTACAGTGATCGGAGCAGGAGTGAGCACTTTCTTTAGTCGAGCACGAAGACTGGAGTTCATGATATATGAGCGCCGGTGTCAATGAGTGCTGTTACCGGTGTACCGTCGACATTTACGTTGATCAAGTTGTTGTGTCCGGGTAACGTATGCAGAGGGATTGTGGGTCGGGTCGTCCGGGCAGGCTCACCTCTCGGAGCTGCGCCCGTTAGTTTTCCGAGGGCTGGCGGGAGTAGGAGGGTGAGGGAGAGCGGGGACGAAAGGTGAGCGGGACATGCGTCCGGATGGCGACGGGGAGCGGTTTGGTCGTGCGGGCGAGGATGGCCTAACGGCGTCTTGTTCAACCTGTACGGGCATGCGGGAACCATTAGGCGGGCGTCGGGTGTCGGCATAGGGCGGCCATGACTGCGAGGTCCAGGAACTGCGGCAATGACGTGAAATATGGCCAACTCGTCCACAGCTGAAGCATATAGGCCTGTCATCGGACGTTCGCCATTCCGCCGAGTTCCGGTAACGAGGCCGGTTGTACTGGCCTCGGGACAGATCAGGTACACTGGGTAGTCGGTAGTCGGGTCTGTTTACGGGGCAGATAGTCTGGAGTGCTGCGTTGGCCAGTTCTTGGCGCACGACTGTCTGAATTAGAGAAATTGTCGCGCGCGAATCATCAGGAGCACGGGCTTGATCAGGAATTGGAGATGCGGCCTCAATTTCGCGGCGTACGATGCGCACAATACTGTCGGATGCAGCAGAAACTGGTGGTAAACGGGCGTCCTCGCAGGTTGATGTTGCGGCCGTGTTGGGAAGACGTGAGAAGTGTGCAGTAATGCGACGACTTTTCGCTTCCTCAAAGCGGCGGCATTCATGAATGACGTCGTCCACTGTCGACGAGTTTCGAAACACCAGGAGATTAAAGGCATCATCCGCGATTCCTTTGAGGATGTGTGCGACCTTTTCAGATTCCGGCATCCTGTCATCAACCTTGCGGCAGAGGGCGAGCACATCCTGAATATATGCCATGTATGACTCGGTGCAGGACTGAAGTCGGCAGGCGAGTTCCTTCTGCGCAGCACGACGGCGCCCAATGGGCTTGCCGAAGAGATCGATGAGTTTTTGCTTGCACAAGTCCCAACTCGTGATCTCTTCCTCGTGGTTGGAAAACCAGACTTTAGCCGTTCCCTCAAGGTAGAACAGAATGTTGGCCAGCATGAGCGTTGGGTCCCAGTTGTACAGTGCGCTCACCCGTTCGTACAGCTGAAGCCAATCTTCTACATCAGTGTCGCCGGTGCCGGAAAAGGTGCCTGGGTCACGCGGTTGGGTCAGGACGACGGTGCGGTTAGTGGCGGCTGGATGCGGCGCTGATGGCTGCGGCGCTGATGGTTGCGGCGCGGTCGTTCGCGGCACGGTTGAAGCAGTTTCCGATGCATCCTCGTTCTCGTTTTGATCAGCCATCGCAGAGGCGACCAAGGAACGTCCGCTGCGTAGAATCGTTGTGGATGTTGAATCTGGGAGGACCCAGCACCTCCACCAAAATGTTACGGGGAGACAAGGCGTCTGAGAATATATTTACACTGTATTTACAGCACTCGAAGGCAGGCACACAAGATGGAGTCCAGTCTGCTCGAGATCTCCCTCAGCGTCGTCGTCTTCCCTACGGTGTTCATCTTTGGCACCCCGTGGCAATATGATTATTATTATTACTTGGGTGTTCTTATTTCAATAGATCTATGTGTGGTGAGGCAATAGACAATGAAATGCATCATTTTACCTCGCTAGTCCGAGGTGTTCGTACAATTTTGATAAAGAACTTGGAGAATTTCAGGCAGTAGTCACCAAAGTTCAAGACTGACGTTCATATCGGCAGCAGAGAATTATTGGCAGTATGGAGTTCGTTTGAATTGAGGCATACGTCAGCCTTGAAAAAAGGCAGAGCTTGTTTTTGGTATTTTGAATAACGTATGCAGCACATGCGTCATCAATGCTGTGACGTAGATGCTTCGCTGTTTATGTTCTTTCAGCACTTAGTCATGTAGGAGCGCTACTTTCTTTGAATTTTATCAACGTAGTGCAACGAACTGCCTTCGTCAGCAGAATCATTGCCCAGCGTATTAAGTGCTGAGTTCGGGGACCTGCTGAGTATGCGCAGAACCCATCTGCGGGAAATCGTCTGGTGTACTTACATTGTTTAGTTGAACGCCCTGCATCCAAAATTAGCGAGTAAAATAGAATCCAAAGCTCCCAAAGTATTCCTTTGGGTAGCCTTCTCTTGGTTTTATACAGAACGAATGCTGAAAAAGAGGAGGCCTGACTGAACTCAGCCCTACAAAACGTGCGCTTAATGATATGGGCAATAGGCTTCTCAGAGTGCGGTCACCGCGAAGAACGAGTTCGGGATGCAACGCCTAAACGGCCTCGAACTTTTAAGTTGGACACTTCTTTTGAGAGCGTTAACAACATGTTCGCAGCAGAGCACTAATAACGGGGATTTCCCCAGCTGATATGAATGCAGCGAGCGTTGCAGTCTGACTTAAAGATGGTCCTGTCAACGATTTCAATAAATGCCGGCCCATATCAGTGTCACCCTTATTCTCGAGGTGTTGTGGAACGCAGTATAAACAAGGATGACAAAGTTTCTTGATGAACATGAATTACATGTGAGTGAACTATGCGTCTTCCGTGAAAGAAACTTTACAGAAACAGCACTACTTGGTATTAAAGAAAAAATGCCCCCCACCTCCCCGAAGGGAATCGTGAGAAAATGCGAATGCATTTCTTGCGCCGACACCGACTTCTGCCATCGCCTTGAGAGGCGCCCAGCCAGCGAACGGTCGAGAGGGAGGCGCAATCGGACGGGAGAGTGGGGCGCAGGGGAGGTGAGAGAGAGTGAACGGCGAGAGAAGGAACACTGCACCTACCCTCTCCTACACTCTCTCGCACCACATGATCCGGTTGCTAGGGGTGAGGATAAGCGCGCGCGCCCGCAGCTGTTGCTATGGGAGAGGGAGTGAGAGCGGAGAGATAACACCTGCCGGCGCGCGGACACCTCCTCAACCTATCCTCCTCCTCCTCCTCCGCGGACAACGCCGCCTGACGTACCCCGACTAAGAAATTAATTCGCATTTAAAAATGGCTTCAGTGATAGCGGTTTCGAGGTTTGCCAAACTACATGCCGCCCTACAGGTACACTTCGCTCCGTATGCGTGGTCTTTCTAGACAATACCGATACTTTAAAATAAGAATTTTCTGACAGTAAGGCGTCTGTCGCCCTAACAAGTGAACCGTATGTCGTGACGGAAATACTTTGCCCCGGCTAAATCCACTCAAATGAATAACTGCCAAAATGTGGGTTAATTAAATATTTTACTTAAAAAATTGGCATGTCATATGTTGTGGGAGTGTGAAGCCATCGGCTGCGCCTTCAGCGATGACAGGTGGGCAGTGCTCTTGCGCAGCCCCAAACTCAACGAGCAAGCCCGCGCCGTCCAGAGTGCCCTCGATCGGGAGGCCAAGCTCGGCATGGCGGTCACTATTTTTGACAAACCGGATTGCGTGGGGTCTCCCCTGCGTCTTTTCTGGACCTCCATAAAGTTAATTCGTCATCATCATGTCATAAATTGTTATGCCTTAATGATTTCCTGTCATAGACAAGTGATTTCAAGTTCACGACAGAAAGAAGCTAATTTACCAGGCCTACGACTAGATGGTTTTATGAGTGTATTTAGCATTGGCAATGTATTTTAGGCTCTGCGAAGCGTTCGCATGCGAAGACGACACATGTTTTACTGTCATAGCACTTTTACAAATATCTGTACTTCCAAGAAAATGCCCCTCGTTTGAATAGCAGAGAACTCAGCTAGTTGGTATGTGTTCCTGTTTAAGAGGCGGGGCGTACAAAAACGGACACAAGAGAGAAGTCGAGACAGGTTAGCTGCTAGTCAGAGTTTGTGGTGTTCTCACTTGCGTCCATGTTCGCACGCCCTGCCTCGTCGCCCTCTAATAAGGAAAAAGCCTTTAACGTCTGATGCTGATGTCCGTCCGTCCGTCCGTCCATCCGTCCATCCATCCGTCCTTCTGTCTATGCCCAATCTTGATAAAGACCCACAACTGTGTAGCTGGTTTCATTTCGGAAACTTCGACGTCCTGGTAAATTTTCATAAAGTTAAGCGCGACACTGAAGTGACGAGGACGGGTAGGAAGAACACACACGAGCGCTAACTTTCAACAATGACTTCTTGGACGCCGGATCACTGAATACAGACATGAAAATGGCGAACACTCAGGCATGCGCAAATGTGGTGGCATCAAGAAATGACGATTCTTTTCTAGAGAATGATAATGATGGTGCGCTGACACAATCCTGGCCTAGCTTATGTAGTGGAACCGATTCTACGATCAACCGCGTAGTTTCATATTTGTGCATGCGTATAACCGAGCACTTATCAAAAACAGGTGAACACAAACACGTGCGGCAATGCGCGGTTAACAAACCGCGGCCCCCCCTTCTCAACATTGTTGTTGTGCTCTCTAAGCCTGTCACTGAGGCACAGCCCCGTCTGCCCCACGTAGAATTTCCCACACGACAGGGGGAGCTGGTACACCACACCTTCCTTGCATTGCACATGGCGTGTTCTATGATTTTTTTCACAGCCACGTGCAGCCACGTGTTCTCCCTGTCCCGTCCTCCTCACTTCAGTGCCGCGCTTAACTTTATGAACATGTTACACCAACAAGGCCAACAATCTACCCTTGGTAACTTTTCTTCAGTATTCTGACATCGCTGCTCAGCGAAACGTAATATTAAGAACAGTAACGATGAACCTTTTGTTGATAATATGCGTACTGCTTATATTCACCGACAAAGAGTACTTGCGGTTTGAGGGGAAACCAGGAGAAGGGCGGGCGCATCGTGGTTCCTTGGGAGGAGCTTCCATTGGCTCCTTGATCAGACGTCTCGTTGCAGCAATCGAGTTAGTCGGATGGCGCCCAAGCGGCCCGGTGATGATTCGACGGCGGGCGGCTCGGAGAATAGCCCCAGGAATGTGGATTCCCCCGATACCAAAAGCTATACCTGAACGCTATACATGCACAAAAAGAGAAAAAACAAAACAAAACAAAAGGACAAAGAAAACAACGACAACAACAAAAACCAAAAAAAAAAAAAAACATGACATAGTCAGCGGAATGGCAACAGGATTTCGCCGAACACACTTTCGAATTTACAAAGTGTCCTTCAATATTTTTTTTTCTTGCGTAGATAATGCAGCTCTTTATGGGCATTTCTAAACACTCTCAGTATTACTGCTTGCAGTACTCTGGTAGTGAAAAATTATAACTCGGTTCAGAAAAAAATTAAGGCAGCTTCGCACAGGGCTGGGCTGTGATACACGGAAAAGTGTTCCGGAATACAAATATCGATATACATGGGTTGGAAGCCTAAAATAACAGATACCGAGACACGCAGCGCAGGGAAAGTTGCAGGTTATTTCTTTATTTATCACTGTGCCCTCAGCTTCATTTAGGCATTTCAGCGATTGGGGAGTGGGGTTTGTTGCAGTGTACATGATCGGTAATCTGCGCTTGCGAAGCTAATGAAGGTATATTGGTAGAAGCCGTACCAAAGAAGCATTGATCCGGTATATAACAAGGGGCCGGAAAATCGCACGAACAAAAAGCATCATTTAAATAATCAATCTACATAAATTCAATGTCCTCTTCGTTGACGCTGCCTAGTACGGCAGCGAAGATCCGAATGTAATCTAAGGAATGTAATCTAAGTAATGTGTCCGTTTGCACGAAGCACGTTCACATGGTGGAGGAGGCTGCGATAGCCTTGGCCCTCCATGCTGCAGAGGGCCCAACGATTGTATTCTGCGATTCGCGTACGGCGGTCAGGTCCTTTTCAGCCACCCTTGATATCTAAGGAAACAACTAGCATAGTACAGAAATCTTTCTAAACAACTGCAGATAAGCTGACAGGAGTACATATGTCGTCGTTCCCCTGCTCACGTTGGCGGAGTGATCAATTTAGTAGGATACAATGCAAGCGAGCAGGCCCACTGCCTGGCGCGAGGTTTCACTCACCGCGCTCACACATAGAGGCCAGCTCTCCCCCCATCGCTGTTATCCAATAAATCATCACCGTCTCGCTGAGTTTTCGCTTGAAGGACTTTGTGCCTGTATTCGAGGCTGAGACACATGGCGTGAACCAGTTCTCGATTTATCCTGCTTCTATTTTTTGCATCCAACGGGATTCTGCGCTAACGGCCAACGACGCCCCTGAGAGCATCGTTTTTTCTACAACATAAGCCGCTTAACGCTTTCGCAATAATTAGCTTCCGCTGCTCTGAAAGCCTACTCCAGCGCTATCTGTGAGCGCTCGTTAGTGTCATCGTGGAATAGGTAACTGCACAGCTCTTGGATGGGGTTGGTGTTTCTGTAATATAGCTAATGGAATTGAACATAGTTGGGCGTTTGAGAGCAAACACAGAACGTGTGGTGGTGGTCTAACCGTTAGCTCTCCCTGCACTTGACCTGAAACACTTTCTAAAACAAAAGCTATAGGCATATTGGTAGCGCTTATGGGACAGGCAACGCAAAATAAACTACATGTTAGCAAACCGAATCTTGGAAATCGGCCACCAGTAACAAGATCGCGCTACACCCAAGTAACACTTACCAGGCTACAAAAAGGACACACAAACACACAGCATACGTTCATACCTTCTGTCGGACGGCGATCAACCCAGCTGTGGGAGATGTGGAGAAACACTTACGGTTCTCCATATTCTCGTCCAGTGCAATCAGTTAGACGCTATCAGACAAAAGCACTTTTTATTAGCCTACAGACAGCAGCCTTCACTGCATCCTTTCGTGTTCATCGGTAGGGATGTGCTTTTTAAACATAAATCATTTTTCGCGTTTTAAAAAGATGTGTATAGCTTTTACTCCATATTTCGAGGTGATCCGTAGCACGACCTCTGTAGAGAGGTTCGGTGCTGCAGTGGCCACGTTAAAGACATCACCTGCCTCGCCGCCCTTCCGCTCAAGGGCGTTGACAAGGCAATCGTGCTAATACCACGTCTCCAGCAAAGTTTTATCACCACGAGCATTGCCACTCGTTATCAGTTACACGTTTCACGTCACCCATGATTTTCATACTTATATGTTTTACCCGCCTTAGGGCGCGGAATTTTAGGCCCCTATACAGCCACGTAACATTATGATAGCTCACATCGCTTACATACCATCGCAAATCACGGACCATTGTCACTCTTTTATCATTTTTCATGGCGCTATTTGGCCAAGCATGGCCCTTGCACCATTAAAACCCAGGCATCATAATCAAGGGGTAAAGGGTCAACTCGTTTAGCGTATAATGGAAAAGCCCCATTTTTCGAATCACCGTCGTGCACTATGTCGATGCCATCCTGGGTAGCGTAAAGTGACGTTCTACGAGCAATGCACAAAAAAATAAGATTCATTCAACTGCGCATTCCTTGCGTTAACGGAGGGAAACATGATCAGAATGTTATTTGCGCCAAGCGAAGCAGCGTTTCTTTATCGACTAACTTCTCTGATCATAAGGTCATGCAAGCATCCTCAACAAAAAAGCAGAATGAATTTTGCATTGCACTTTCCCGAGCTGGTATCCATCATGACAACCAAGGTTTCAGTTTCTCTTGTTTATACGACGTAGAACTTCCAGGAAAGTCAGTTATGTTTGACAGTTGTACAGCATTTAGAAGTGTTTGTGTATATCATCAAGTGGCAAAGCAACAGCTGCCTAATGGCGGCCAGCGCAAACGGAACACGGATGAGAAGCCGAAAACGACGACACGTCCGTGTTCTGTTTGCGCTGGGCGTGATGAGCGTTTCCCAAGTCGCCCAACTCGCTACCGCTTTAACAGCTGCCTTCCCTGCGCATAATGCGTGCTGCCTACAAAATTTCAACCAGCCTTATTTTAGTATTCCAATAAAATGATAGCTATGATCAGTTGCAGGCGTCTTTTTCTGCGGGTGTTTCATACGAGGACTCTGGCAGTCAGACGGCTTGTGCTAGGTTTAGAGGTGAGAGCATTCAAAATTGAGTTATTTCCGCACAATTTTCAACTCATTGGTCAGAGCTCAATAGTTCACCGTCGAATTGACCTAGATGAATCTGGAGTCATGATTTCGGACGTAAAAACCCAACAATTAATATTGTTGCAATGTGGCATTCATGTTTGCATTCATAAATAGCCTATACTTATGGCCGGTGCAAGCGACCTCTACAATTTGTTAAAGGGACACTGAAGGCAAATAACAATTTGCGTCACAGTGAAAGATCAATGTTTGGGAATGTCTAAAACGGCAATATTATCAACAGCAGTGATCTACTAATCGAGGAATTAAGGTAAATGTACAACACCACATGCGCTACGAGTGGGACATCTAGGAAATGATCCCTATGACGTCACAGCGTCCGCCTACAAATAATCGCTGGTAATCAAACCAGCTGCAGTAAAAAAAAAGAACGTTCCGCGCATTACAACGCGTAATAAAATGCTGTTTGTTCGTTTCTGTTTGATTCATAAAAAGAACCGCCTGGCGTTACTATGGGGAATGGCGCGAGCGGTTACAAAGTTGCGTTTTCGCCTGGTTACGCTGGATAGGTGGTGCCATCTAGCGGGGCCCAGTTGAACGCCGCGGCCAACACAAACATTCACTGCAGAACTACAGCAAGCTGCAATGCCTGCTGTTGCTGCTGTGGCTCCCGCTACTCTCGCTCTGCTGCTACTATAGTGTCGGCGGCCGCGCAGTAAAGGCGGGCAACGTTGGGCAGATTGTACTCACTGCAGGAGGTATTTGAGTTCGAGTGCAATAACGTAGGCTGAAAATCCTTATGATGGTGATGCCAGGGGAAGGCATCTCCCAATGATATCTGATTTGCTTTATCTCACGCGGGTTTATTACATCCGATGAAGCACAAAAAATCAGGAGCCATTTCCTGTCGGGAAAATGCGGGAAACCGAAGCCGGCGTGGACGTACCTGAACTACTCTTTTTAACGCGATAACGGTAAATAGCTTATTTCGATAAAATTTCGGTGTTGGCGTCGTTGATTGTGAGCGAAAAAATCTAGAAAGATACTAATAAAGTAATAAAATTAGTCAATTCGAGCGAGAATTGAACCCAGGTCTTTCGCGTGGTAAGCAGGCGCTCTACCACAGACGCGATATTACTTGACAATGTTTCGGAAAAAAAAACACAATATGAATGTCGTGTAGTGGGAGGAGTCTCCTTAGCACATGTAATATTGCGCGGAAGAAGCGTAGAACCACGCAAGGCGTCAAAACATGTCATTTGGGCAAAGAGTGGGCGTTTTAAAGGCTCTCCGATTACAAAGCGCTGAGACATATTTGATCATCGGCAGCAGCAAAAGCATCAACAAAGTGAGCAGCTGCGAAGGTTCGCGTTTTGCCTTACCGACGCGTAGTGGAGCGTTCGCCTATCAAAAAAAAAAAAAAAAGAATAATTTTGGCATAGCGGGCACTTCGAAACTGTCCTTGCAGTAGGCATTCTAGGATAGGTTGCTATGGAAGAACCAATCAACCAAGGGTTTGAGAGGGCCAATTTTACGCGCACAGACGTTCGTTTCCTTGCGACAGGGTTGAGGCATTCACCGAGAAGCGAAGACAGGAAAACATGCGCACTGGGCCCCGAATACGTTGTCGCGATCTACTGCTGAAGGCGAAGTTCAAGCGTCTGACTATATTTATATATATTTTTTTCGCATTGCGCAGTGATCGCTCCTTATTATAAGTAGCCGCCGTCCCCAGTACGCTATTTACAGGCTGAATCGGCAAGGCGTAGTTTGTTCTTTCCAGCTTTCGTCAGCCTCAAGAGAGGCCCGACGAAAGGACCATCACGCGATCATGTAAACGCGGGTTAGGTATTGAATTTTCTCGAAGTCGAAATTTTCCTGAAAAGTGCGATCCCTCATACCAACCTTACGAGTTGTCTAGAAGATCGCTTTTATTCCGCCCGCACAAAATATTTCAATGAAGCGGCCATAGAGAGTGTACTGCTTCCGAGTTGTTTTTTGCTTCGTCGTTAGAATGCATTCGCATGCTTTAAGTTCGCATTAAGTTTGCATTAAGCAGGCATAGGCCCGTGACGTAGTTTCAAGGCACTCGCTTGTTAACCACTGCGAGCCGTGTTCAAGCCCCATCCCTGAAAAGATCATCAGTTTTGTTTTATTGCTTTGTTTGGTGCGGAGGTTTTCTTTGTAACGCTAGCTTCACAGGTCAGTTAACAGAAGCTTTGCTTTAAAACGGGGCAAAATGAGCCAAACTACAGGTTATACTTCTTTAGTGTGACCAGCAACCGGTCACTGAGTCGATGGCGAAAATTATAGAGTTCACCTGAACTCAAGGACCACACTGCCATAGAGCGCTCGTCTATAGACTGTGTGAGTTTTTCTTAGCTGAGCGGTATGCGTTGTCTTCCTTCAGGTTTTTCATTCTGTCACACCATGTGAACACCTGCTGTCCTTGGTCATGTTTCGCATCGCTTGCCACCCACTCCGTCACTCTAACTGACCACTTGTTCACTGTCCTACAAATGCGAAATGGTGGAGGCCCGTGTACTGTGCGATGCCAGTGCACGTTAAAGAACATCAGATGGTCGAAATTTCCGGAGCCCTCCACTACACCATCTCTCAAATTATATCATGGTTATTGGACGTAAAATTACTCAGCGCATGAAAAGCCTTTTTCTTGCGCTCAGTAATTTGTCAGTATGCGCCAACTAGGCTCTCAAAAAGTCCCCAGATATTATTATAACTTTCCTACAAATGGTATGGCCTGCCAAACAGATTTCAAGAGCCCTATATGCCTGCGCGAGAATGCAATATAGATTACATAGTGAGCATCAGGTTAGCGACCTTTTGTGTTCTAATTTTCTGCGGTTACACAGTGGAACGTCTGTCCTACATAGAAGCAGCCGCTAGCTAGAAGGAACTTTATAAACAACACCTGTACGGCATTTAGCAAATTTATTCGTGCGTTTCACGAAACAAATGCCAGTCGGTATTTTTAAGTCTGTTACCCGCTCCATCTTACTATGCACGGCAGCGCAGATCTTACCTAGCCTGTGGGCACCCGTGAGTAGAACATTAACGCCGCATCTACTTCTCGCTTTCTTCAGCCTTTGATATAAGAATTGAATGTAAGGAATGACCATGTCAGGCTTGTTACTACTGCTTAATGAAACGATGCTCCGGTATAGCAAACGTGCAATGAGCCGGTGGCGCCACGGTACGGGAGCGAACGAAAGGAATTGGCGTGCTCCATGCAGCAGCCCCTCCATGAGCAGAGCCGTGTCGGGTTGTTAGCGGTGCTTCGCAAAATCGCGTATGAATTGCCGTGTCGTAAATTCCGTCAATAACTATAAGAACTACGCACCTGGAACAAAGTTATTCAGTTTTCCGCCGTGACTATGCTTCAGAAACCGGCGGGAACACTGGATGAGTGTACGCGGCGTGAAGCAAGTGATCCCGTAGGTACGTTTACGAAGTGCATGCTGTAGCTAGTTCGCTGTGAATTTACTCTTTACGCAATTAAACTGACAATTCTTACAGTACTGACGAAACCGAGTGGCAGCTGCAAAGTGATCTCGAGTATGCAGTCTACAATTCTTTGATCGAAAGCCATCGACGTATCCAGAAATTCTCCCTCGTACGCTGCCGCTGTTTTCGCATTTTACCACAGTTCGTCTAGCGGTGCCGTTCGTAAACAGTAACAGCAAAGAAGAAGTCGCGCATGCCAGGCAATATGCATTGCGCGACACGAGAATATTAAAATTGATTCCCGGGGCCATGTACTGCCGTTGCCCTTGACAGCACTCTGCGAGGAAGCCAAGCCAAGCCACTCCGTTCTATTGCGCTACGTGACAGCTGAGATATGTGTAAAGCTGACACGTGACGAGAGAGAGAGAGAGAATTTATTTACAGAAAGGCAGAGAGGTCGGCCTGAGCTATAGTCTGCTCTGGCCTGCTACTCTACACTGGGGAGGGGGGACAGGGGATCAAAAGAGTGATGAATGACGATGGTAAGACAGGGAGATGAGAATATAGTCCTGTTACGCTGGGGCAAATCTAAAGACGTGCATCTAGTCCAGTTGCTTGTAAGAATGCAACGACGGCTCCTATAACCACATTTGCGCTGCTGACGTCAGGCCAAGGACCCAGCACTACCTCATCGGTTAATGCTCTACCAAGATGTCCTCCAATCGAAGAGATCATTTTCTGACGTTCTCTTGCGTACGCCGGACAGGTGCAAAATGTATGCTCGAGTGTTTCGGGTAACTGACAGTGGCTACAATCGGGACCTGCGTCACTGCAGCCGATCAAGTGGGCATAACGTCTCGTGTATGCCACACCGAGACGGATGCGGTGAATCATGCATGTGATGCTTTGCTTTAGCTTGTGAGGCATACGTAACTTCATTTCTGGGTCCCATTTGTGCAGCCGCTTGTGCCGGCGTTCAGGTTTGCTCCAATGCTCTAAAGTGGAGTACCGCATTACGCGTCGAAGTAAGGCGTTAGTGTCTGATCGAGAAAACGCAATGCACACTTCCGGGGCATTATTTAAAGCTCTTTTAGCTTCAGCGTCAGCCTCTTCATTCCCCATTAGGCCACAGTGAGCAGGTATCCACTGGAAGGCTACATGATGTCCATTTCTTGCAGCAATGCCAAGAAGCTCTGCAATTTCTATCGATAACGTATGATATGGGCCTTGTCTCATGACGCAGTCGAGGGTTTGAAGAGCAGCTTTGGCGTCGCACAGTATTGTCCATCTACGAGCGGGCTCTGCGGAAATGAACCGCATTGCCTCCCGAATAGCAACAAGTTCCGCAGCAGTTGATGTGGCGAAGTTACTCAAGGACTCATGCAGGCCGAGCAACATCTACAAACAGAGCTGAACTGCTGCACAGAATACTTTGCGGAAATACCACTAAATACAACACGTACAGTTCGGCGACCATACGTTTTACTTGCGCTCATCGCAAGGGGTTGTCTAACACGTCAGGCAGAAATTCCACCGTTTCCTCAACAATAAGCAGGCAAACATCGATGGCGACGGCCCTGGGCTTCGAGCTTTATGCTGACCAGCCGCACGAATCGCCGTTTCAAAACACTCTGTCGCGCGTCTGTGCTAATTAAGTCGCATCGACAACATGATTGATTCCGTAAATTTATATACTTTCTCATCGTTTGAAGCCCTCAAAAAATCACGCACTGATAAATTTATAAAAGTCTACTCGTTTTATCAAACCTGTCACCTTCGCGCACATGCACTTGCATACAACGCGGGCGTAGCTGACGTAGAGCAGTGATACAGAACTACCGGTAAAAGGACTATCGATAGCATCGATAGTTTTTTTTTGAAACTATCGATAGTGTAAGAACACTCGATAGTACTACAATTGATAAACTATCGATAGTATTAGCGATAGCGCAATCGATAGTACCGTCGGTAGCATTATGACAGGTAATACTCTTGATAGTGCTGTGAATAATTATGCCGTTTTTGGGCGGTGATATTGCCAAAACATTCACGATAGCCTACTATCAGCAATACCGTTCACTACGTCACATTTTAGCATAAAAAGCGACATCGGCTCTTGCCTGCTTAGTGTGAACAAGGAACCCGTATGGGTTCCGCAACGTCTCTGTGTTTTAGATGTGAAGCATCTTATGGCGAAGCCTAATCTGGTGGTGGTGGTGGTGGTGTGCCGCGTGACCACCCTTACTGCGCATGCGCAAACACTTTCAAAAAAATAAAAATAAAAATCCTCCTCTCCCCCCTCTCTCTCCTCTATACTCTGTTTCACCACTACCGTTCAGCACTACCAAAGCTACGGGGTGTAAACAAGCGCAGGAAAGCATAGCTCCTGATATAATTGCCTTGCAGTTTGCAAGGTTGAGACATTTTCCCTTGTTTAGCATCTGCTTCTGCACATCAATAAGTAATTTGTTTATTCTTCATCGCATTTACGTCGTATTTGTTTAACTGTTGTATCGGTAACCGTCGGTAACTGCGGTTAAAAATCAACATGGCAGCGCCCATGCAGACGCGACCACCCGCTTCGATCCGAACTTACCCTTGACGCTCGCCCAAAGCGCTCACAGCTACAAATGAATGGTGTAATGAGCTATCGCTTTGCGTCACCTCACCATCAGGACAACTCATCTGGTACGCTCTGTCGATATTGGCGAGATAATATATTGCATTTACCACGCCTGCTAAGCCTAACGCGACGAGAATGTGATAGCCGTTAATGGAAATAGCGCAATGTAGTCACGAATACATTGCTGCGGAAGCGCCAAGACATAAATCTAAAGCAAATACAAGCGTCTGTTTGGAACTTACGGGCCACATAGCGCACGACGCCGACGTGATAAACTCGAGGCGGAGAGCAGCAGCCTCGATGAGTGCAGCCATGTTCTATTTTTTTCGGCGCTGCCGTCTGCTCGCTGAACGTGTGCGCGCAGACGCCAGGGGTATGCTAGCAGACGACGCGGCGCGGATGAATACATGTGGAGGGGCTAATCCTCCTTCCCATTGGTTAAGGGGCCCTGTAGCCTCCACAGTGCTGAAGGGAACTTCTGAAACAGAGTATAGGCATCCCTCCCCGCGGCAACCACAACCTCACTGCGCATGCGCCTCCCCTCCTCTCTCCCCTCCTACGCTGCCCCCCTCTCTCCTCTAAGCATCCGTGCCCGCGGCGTCCACACTCCCACTGCGCATGCGCGTCCCCCCTCTCTCTCCTCTAGGCATCCCTGCCCGCGGCGTCCACACTCCCACTGCGCATGCGCACCCCCCTCTCTCTCTCTCCTACGCTCCCCCCCCTCTCTCACCTCGCGATGCCGACGCAGGCAGCGTCTGCTAGAGAGTTTCTTGGTTGAAAAAACCGACTGCTCGCGCTGCACAACAGTTCACTGGCCACCCCGTATATATGGCACTGAATCTTGACCTGCAAGGTGGTGCCGGTGGGAGATTTCTCCTGGGCGTTGTTGAACAATAAAAATTCGCAGCGTGCGCGTTAACTAAAAGCGGACTGCGGGTCTCTGTGTTCAGTCGGAGTCTTCTGTCTCTCATTGGCCATTAGCAGCGATTGGCATGTTCCAGTAGGAAACACCGCTCCATCACTGCGTGCTTTGCGCCTCCCCAGTTTTCTCTCCTGCGCAACGCTGCGATGAGCGCCAGCGTCAACGCCGCCGCCAGTGTAACCGTTAGTGCCCACTGCTTCGCATCTACACATGGTTCCCTTTAGCGGGAGATGGTGCAATTTTTTTCACCTTGACATGGTCAGTGACTGCATGTACATCCTCATAATACTAAGTTCGTCGATTACGAATATTTTGGCGAAAGAAATGAATTTTTTTCTGCAGCGAAAACGCCGGATCATATCCCCCTGAAAAATTTATATTCAAAAGCCATCAGTTATATCTTACAAATAACTAAATTTGTTCTTGATATTTTAATGTTGGCATCTAAAACCAAAACAATTACCACTTGATATATTTACTTTGAAATCACACAATGCAATATAAATGTGAATCCGCGCAGTTTTGACATATGTAACGGCTTCCCTTTTGCTACAGATGAACAGTAATTAAACTTAATTATCGTGTGCCAGCGAAGCATTCTGGTGAAGGAACACGAGCATGTCACCTTTCTTGCCTTTCAGCGTGCTTCTCCTGCTCCACCGTTCTCCACGCACCCTAGGAACGAAGCTTTTGCTGTAATGAGTTCACGCGGTTGAGTTTATACTATCGATACTGCACTATCAAACGTACTGTGGATAGCGCTATCTATAGTTTTTCTACCATCGATAGTATCGATAGCGCTACCGGTAGTTCTGCATCTCTAACAGAAAGACGACGATTCGTAGCAGGCCAGTTGAAACTGAAGTGGCCGCAAGTCACCACTCGTGGCACTGGCGGCGCACTGTTGCAGTGGACCGTTGCGCCGACTGCAGGTGCGGCACGTTTTCCGTAACAAAATGTACTTTGTTAAACCTTCATCAACAGTGGATCGCGAGTCCAGATCTAATAGTGCATGACCTAGTGGAGTAACGATGCAGTCGTTAGAAACAGGAATCAGAAGACATTACTGAGTAGCCACTACCGACATTATATTTTATAAAGGAACCTTAACGCCAACCGATTGCGAGCAAATATATTTACTGCATAATAATATACCTTTCTCGTATTTAACGTTGTATCATATCTACGAGCTTTACCTCAAATATAAATGTATGGTTCTAAAGTACTGCAGCAAATAACGCGTGACACTCTGGTTCAACGTCAACGTCACTGGGGAGGTCAGAAGGAAGACGTAGCCAGTTGTGCTATGATGGGAGATAAGTATGAGCCATTGCTGCAGCTTCCCTCAAAGTCGTCCAGGTCAATGTCGTATACCATGACTGGCGCAATGGCCATGCCATCATTGTAGGATCTTTTTATACGAATTCTGACTGCGCGGCGAGGAAGTAGTGCAGCAACCTGAAAAAAAATATTAAAAGTAAACCACTGAGTAACAACAAAGAATTCGTCTAAGTTTTACTGCGTTAGCTATCCAATGGTCACTCCAGGTGCATTTTTCATGTTGACGTTATGTTCACTTAATATAGGTAAGTACATAATACCAAATCTAAAACGAAAAGAAGTCAGCAGATACTACGTACCATGGGAATCGATCTTATGCGAAGCATGCGTAAGGAAGGTAGCTGTGGTGTAACCTTTTTATTGAGCAAAACATTACGAAATGTGGCTATAAATATGTACGTATGTTGTACGCACAGGTATATGTTGAACAGTCGCATATGTTTTAGGGGCGAAGCACCTTAAAACCGAGCCTTGTGGGCGTGCGGTGGCGTGCACAGCACATGAAAGGTACCCACTATACGCCACGACGGTGACGCTGATGGCAATGAAGAATAAGCGCGTTAGCACGTGCAAGGTACCCGATGACGATGACGGCCGTGGAAGACTGTCGTTCTGCCATGGATGAAAACGAACGTAAGGCGCGGGAAGCGGCGGCAACACGACAAAAACGCCAAGCGGACTCGGAGTTGAGGGCGCGCGAAGCGGCGGCTCAACGGCAACGCCGACAACAAGCTGCTACCCCGGTGGCGAGAGCTCGGGAAGCGGTGGCTAAAGGGCAAAAACGGCTTGTGCAGTGTATGACATCTCGATACGCTCTACGATGCATTTCGTATGACTGGAAACAACTAACAACCACCAGGGGAACGTGTATAGACCTCGTCTTTGCCAACTTCAGGCTAGATCCGATCGAAGAACCATTGGCTCTACACTTCACGGACCATGAAGCAGTAATAATGAAGGCAAAACGAAATCCAGAACTCAACACGTCATACCATTTATGACCAATAAACGTTGTATATAATTGTACACCGCTTTGTCACTCATTTACCTATATGCATGAGTGGGCAATGTCAAAGGTGATTTACGGTATCACCGAGCAATCCCCCCTGCTTCTCCCACTCATCACCATTCACTTCGTGGATATGCGGTGATTTTTTTTATATAACCAGTTTTTTACAGTTGCGTAACGATGCCAACAGCAACATGGGTATTAGTAACACCAGAAGCGGTGAGCTGATATGTAGCGCTTGTACTTGAGAGGGTGGTATCGCTGGCTTGTATTGCGTAGACCAATTTCAGTGGATGACGCTTAAGTATACTACTGATTAACTCGACGTGACACCTGTATCAGACACATATATATGTAATATTTATAAAATTTGATAGCCAGCACTGTAAAGACAATTGACGTTTGACAAACATTACGCCTACTTACGGACTTTTTTCAAAGCAGTTTCAAAACCTGGCGTGGCTCTTATAGCTGGTAATTTCGGCGTCCGTGAGCTACTTCAGTCGCGGAGGTTTGTTCCCTAACTGGCCGCGACATGGCCCGATGCCCTATTAGGCCTAAATCCCATCTATGTCCAAACGCAGGAGGGCTTTAAGGTCTCAGATTAGCACATCCATTGATAAAGGAAACTGTCTTTGGTTCCCTTTTGTCTATGGCGTGGCCTCGCGGGTTCTATGTTGAAAGGAATCTGCGATGGGACGAGCTCTTATTCACACGCGTGCAGCGTTCCGACTGCATCTATACTCCATCTCAGAAGTACCTTGCAGCACTGTGGAAGCTGCAGGGCCTGTTAGCCAGTAGGAAAGGGGAAAGCCCCCCTGAAGACGTGTACCTGCGCATCGCGTCGTCTGCTCGTCGTCTCTTTGGCGTCAGCTCGCCTACCTTGTCGATACGTGCTCCTTGCAGTTAATACAAAACGCAAAAAGCTCTGCGGGAACGCCGCCTCGCCGTTTCAGTTCAGAAACCCACTTGCACAGGACGTGTTCACTGGCGTTTGTGAGGAACGCGGTTCTTTTTATAACAGCGTTCATACTGGCGTTTTCACAGAGTTCTTTTTTGACAGCACGGTCGACGCACTTTCAGCAGCAATCACGTACCATTCTTGGGTGGAACAGCAAATTATTGGCACAGAAAACAATATAAACATTCAGGGTGTTTCGCATCGTCAACGCATCACCGACACTAATGTTGTGGCGACATCTGCTCATTTAACATGAAACCACTTTCACGGCTCGACACCGCCTCGGTAGTCCTATCAGCATCAAAACAAACGAGCGATCTCAATAATAGCGAAAAAAGATACCTGATGCTGTGCCCTCAGCGTTAGATGAGACTAAGCGATGGCAGATTATACCACTTATTTCTTGGTGTCCGGGCAGAGAGCCAGTCAGAAGCACGAATTCAGATGGAAGCGGATGGTCTGGGGTGTATGGGGGGCTGCCATGTTGCTGTACGTCATCGCGGTTAGGGTGGTTATTACGGCTACCAGCCGGTAATCTCTGAATTATTTCAGAAATTGCGAAGTGCATGCGCGAAGGGCCTAACGTGCCACGTATCGCAGTAACGCGTCATACGAGAAGCATATTTAAATCTCTTGTACTCGTTCATAATGAAACAGTTAAGCCCGGAACTATATTATGTGCTGCGAACGGATACTGCCTGCGTGCGCGCTCTAGCTTCGGCAGTATTGCAAGGTATTTGTGAGATGGGCTATATAGTTACGTCGCAGCGGACGGTTGCTCTCCCGTTTGTTCTCGAACGCACGCCGACAGTGTTCCGTGCCATTGAACGGACACCATCATATAGGCTCCATTCTGGATCCCCAGCCGGTGGCATGCTGTGTGTATTACGTCATGAGCATTTTATGTCTTACGAGCTAATTGGGGAATCGCTCCCCCAATTTCTCAAAGAAATTGCCATTTATTGTTCAGTCATTTTTTCACAGCTTTTTCACAGTCATAGCAACATGCCTCATTGCCCACTGACTGGAAGGCGAGCAAGGTGATTCCTGTGCCTAAACCAGGTGACTCATCCAATCGTTCTAATTACAGACCCATTGCAGTGAAACCTCGGCGATACGATCACAGCTCATACGAATTTCGGGGTGATACTAATTTTTCTTTGGTCCCGGCCAAGGCCCATTGGCCTGCAGTGTATTGGAGTACGGTTGTTGCGAACCGATTTTCACCCCGCAAAGTTTGATACGAACGTACGCTGCCGCGCAGGTAGAAAGAGGTGCTGTCCGCGCTATCGCGGAAGACGCGCCAAGCACGTGCGAGCGCGGGAGCGCAAGCGCGGGCATGCGCGCCGCACCGCCAAACGTCAGAATCACGGTGTCGAAGCAGTGATGTTCCGTCCTGGACAGAAGAATTCCCTTTCCGAGGCCCAAAAATTCCCTATTTCCGGCATTTTTCCCCGCATACATCGCCAAAAATCCCCGCATATTTCCCTGCACAAAAAAAGTTATATATATAGTGTTCGACGTGTTTCAGGCTCTTCCCATCGCTTTCTCTTCTTTCCTGACCAACTCAAAGCATCGCCTCTGAGATCGGCTTTTAATACTACGAAGGAGCTACCTTGGAGCTCGCTTTAAGCGGTATGCGATGCGGAAGGAATGCTGTACATGCTCATGCACACCGCCACTGCATAAGAAGAAAAGTTTATTATTGTTGTTTTTTTTTTTTTGTTCCTGAGTGACGTGGCGTACATTAATGTGCCTAGCAGAAGCTCTGTATCTATATGCACCACATTTTGTACAAAAAGCACGTCAACTTTTCAATAATGGTGACTAAATATTGTGAAATAAAACAACTTTTGTGATGGTATTTAACATTTTATTGACTTGATTAGGAACGGTTCTGCAAACTACCGTAAAGAAAAAAATAAATAAATGTGAAGTGACTAGAATATATATTGACTAGGAAACCTTTCAATTGACCGCAGAACTTTTTGACCGCAGAACGCATTACGTATCTATGCATTTTCTAAATAAACGCACACACTGCCGAATACGTACGTATTGATATTGCTGCTCAAATATGCGTAATATTTGCTTTTTGATTGACAATGTTCATAAGTATGAGCAGATTCACCAGATCAAGATGGGCGGGCTTTGAGCACGGTCTTAAACTTTCGCCGGGCAGCTGAATCGCTGGCCACACAAACCAGCAGTCAGTCAAATCAATGTCATCAATGTTTCTGCGTTGAATTATCCTAAGAAAGACTATGGTCTTTAAAAACGAACCTTACAGGCTGTGGTTTGGCGCGCTACATGCGCCAGAAACGATTGCGACATGCGAAAGCCTCATGCCCATAGTCTTTTGATCGTTATAAAAAAAAAAATTTTTTTGCCGCCCCTCAAAATTCCCTGCAATATCGCGAAGATTCCCTTTTTCCCTTTTTCCCTTTCGTCCAAAATGACTGTCGAAAATTCCCTGAAAAAGGGAAAATTCCCCTGCACGGAACATCACTGTGTCGAAGTTGTGCACAGTGTAAGAAAAATACTTTTCTTACGCTCAGAACAAACCTTCAGAGACGCGTCACAGCCTCCGAGATTGTGTTCGGGAATCTTTGTGGGTCTAATGTGCCTCCGTGTGCCTTCGCGTTTAGATTTCATAGGGCATTGGCGCCATGCTTCTTTTTGCTGACGCGTCGACGCGGGCTGCTGTCGTTGTACTGTGCTTACACGTGCCCGCGTCGTGTATCAGATATTCTATGAAAGGTGGACGAGGACCGAAAGAAGGCCAGGACGGTCTTGGCGAAGGGAGTCAGGCCTTACTTTGAGTCAACATTTGAGTTTATTGAGTCAGGCCTTACAACGTCAACATGCGCGACTGTTGAGGTCGCACTTGTGCGGGCACGGCCGTAAATCTCCCAAAAAACATCCCCAACACCTCCGCGATAACAAAATCATAACGTATTACCGTGGATCTGTAATTTTATGGCCTTGATGTATCGCGTCAAAGCGCTTCTTCCGTTACTTTCGGCGCAGTACTCCGGTGTCATGCGAAAAAGCATACTTAAATTTGGAAGGGGCTACTGTTGTCGCAGGTCACAACGCACCTGGTTCATTAATTAAGCACGCGCGTACCGCCCGTACATTTACTAGTGCTGGTACGATTGCCGGCACCTAAAAACTTTACTGACAATCATTCAGAGTGCTGGCTAACGTTGCTGTGGCCTTGAGAAACAATAAATGAAAATGTACGCCAGCTTTGTTTTGTCGCGTGCTAATTTTCCGTGCTTTCTGGTGATACGAATTTCGGATGATACGAATATTTTTGGTGGTCCCGTGAGATTCGTATCACCGAGGTTTCACTGTACATTGACTAGCATTCCATTGCATTTCTCGAAGAAAATAACTTATTTCACAACAGGCAGCACGGTTTTAGGAAACACTACTCATGCGAAACCCAGCTACTTCTCTTCACTGACGACTTATTTTCAGCATCTGACACTGGCTCCATCATCGACTGTATCTTCCTTGATTTTCAAAAAGTTTTTGACACCGTTTCTCACCGTTTACTCCTACTAAAACTAAGCACGCTACATATTGACTCAAACATATTACGGTGGATTGAATGCTTCTTGTCTAACAGAACCCAACATGTAAATGTAACAGCTAACGGTCATAACTCACGCAATTGTTCCATAACATCTGGTGTGCCGCAACGTTCTGTCCTCGGACCGTTACTCTTTCTAATCTATATTAATGACCTTCTATCCTGCGATACATCAACAATCAGGCTATTTGCCGATGATTGTGTCATCTACCGCATAATAACTAACCAGCATGATTAATCACAACTTCAATCTGATGTTGACAACATTACCTCTTGGTGCTCACTTTGGTCCATGAACGTAAATATTAACAAGTGTAAAATAATGATGATTACTCGAGGAAGTACTGATTGCGCTAGCCCTGTTTATTCAATTAGGCCTACTAATTATCAGTTCTCATCTGTCAATACTTACAGATATCTAGGTGTTCACATAGATAACAACCTAACATGGAATAGTCATATTGATTATGTGGTTAACAATGCAAACCGCACTCTCGCCTTCTTGCGTCGTAACTTTTCATTAGCGCCTGTTTCATTAAAACTTCTTCTTTATAAAACACTAGTCAGGTCTAAACTCGAGTACGCCTCTTCAATCTGGGGTCCTCATTCTTGTATACTTATTAATGCACTAGAAGCCACCCAAAATCGCTTAGCTCGTTTCAGTGTTGCTAATTACTCCCGTACCGCTAGTACCTCGTCAATAAAATCTTCTCTAGACCTCCCTACTCTTTCCAAGAGGACGAAGCACGCCCGCCTATGCCTCTTCCACAAAATCTTTTTCACGAATCCTGAAATAAAGCGCACATTGTTCTCGCCACCATCTTACATTTCATCTCGCGTCCACCATAACTTCGAAGTTCATGTGCCATTCTGTCATACCAACATGTACTTCCACTCCTACGTGCCGAAGACTTCATCTGAATAGAACCACCCTCGCGCCTCCATCGCCAGCAACCCTGATCATGCATCATTCAAGACTGCCATTTCTAACTTGTAACACCACTCCTCTCTGTAACGCCGCAAATGGCATTGACAGTATTTAAATAAATAAATAAAAATAAATAAATAACTCGCCCAAGAAAGACGCTTGTCATCTACACCCTTCGTTCCACGCGCGGCTTCTCGTGATCACAGAGTGTCTCTGGTTCGGTCTGGGCACGCAGCATCATACCTGCTTACTTAGCAAGCGCTAGCATTTTACAGCTGATATTACCCCTGAAAACGCTAGCCCTTCTACGCAGAAGATTCCAATTTGTTGCTATCACAATCAGTGATTCGCCGTTGCGGGGATCCATTGATTTTTATATCAGTAATAAATAGCGGAATTTATCGCGCCATTATCCCAATACAGTCATGAGCCATGCCGTTATGGTGGATTCCGGCTGAATTTAGACAATCTAGGATTCCTTATTAGGCACCAAAGCATAAGTGCACGCGTATTCTTTCAGTTCGCCCGGACCGAAATGCGGTTGGCGTAGCCGCCAATCGAACTCCAATTTTCCACTTTACCAGCACGACACCTCACCTGCTAAGCTACGATGTCTGATGCCTGTCAACCGCTTTGACACAAATAGTTCTCAACATGCTGCTTGAGCTGAGGTAAGAGGAACACTGGCAACCAACTAGCCCAGCTCTCCCTTTTTCTAAAAATACTGGCAAGCCCCGACCGCGCCCTTAAAGGGGCACATTAGAGAAAGCCGATTTTTTCCCGCATTATTAAATTACCTTTCCACAATACCTGAATAACAAATATCGCCGCAAGAAGACGGTTGGTCAGCGAGAAAATATCGACGAGAAAAAGTTAACATGGCGCCGCACCGACTCGCTTTGACGTCACTGGTATTGACGGCCTCTACTAGAACCTTCGCTTGTGAATTCTACAAGACCCTACGTTTCTAGAACCCACGTTTCTAAAAGCTTCCACAATATAACAACATTTAAAGTTAAATTTAAAAAAAACATTTATTTTCACATCATTGCTAATATTTCGTGGTACCACCTTTCTCGTTTTCTTAATTCATTTTGTGTTTTTCTGTCTCATTTCATTTTCATTTCTCATTGCACTTTTTGTATAGTAATTGCGTTTTTTACCGACTTTCTTTAGTGTTGTGTGGATTGCTTTATGCCATGTTAACTTAGAGTTCGTGTCCATTTGTTTAAAATTTATTATAGTTTTCCTTTGTGTACTACTGCTGCATTTCACGCTTTTAAAATATGTTTCCGGTTTTTTTTCTTTTTCGATTTCGTGTTTCCAATATATGCTTTTCTTTTGCTCGCCACTTGCCTACCCTATATTCAATCAATACAATATCGCTAGGAGGTCCCCCCAACAGTGTTTACTTCGTGACCTTCCATCTGTAACTTATGTACCATGTCACTTGTTTTCCATCATGTTATAATAAACTTCAACTTCTCTCAATAATTACATGAAGTGCATTGTCCCCAGATGGTTACAGAGATAGCGTACCAAGTTACAGCAGGTTTTGTTGAGAAAATCTGGCGAGAACACAGATACGTGACCCATCCCGGTGGTCTAGTGATTAAGGTACTCCACTGCTAACCCGAAGGTCAGGGGATCGAATCCTGGCCGCGGCGGCCGCATTTTCGGTGGAGGCAGAAATGCTTGAAGCCCTTGGATTGAGATTTAGTTTCTTGTTAAAGAACCCCAGGTGGTTTTAAATTTCCGGAGCCCTCCACTACGGCATCTGAATCATATCGTGGTTTTGGGAACGTTAAACCACAACAATTATTATTACGAATACTTTGAAATCTGTGACGTCGCGCTGGCATAAACATGCAGCAATTTAGGCGATAATCTAAAAACAAAAGTTTTATTTTGATTTTTTTTGTTATTAAACTCACGTTCGCGAAATTCGCAACAATATAATTATCAAAGAATTAATTTATCAATCTAAATTGATCCAATAAATTTAGTGTTCGGTTCAGAAACGTCAGCAATGCATTTATAGGCGGCACGTTAAACAGAATGACACTCTCGTATATCTTCCGAGCATATCCGGTGTAGCACTTCTGATTTTGCCGATATTCATATAAAGTCTTCTGAAACATAGAAATTAGTTGTTTTGGTTCAAGTTAAGTGTTCTATTGGATAAACATGGTATCGGAGCATAACTTGAATTATGATAAGGGCCAAATGTCTGTCAGGAATATTTATTGAAAAACAATTTGTTGAGTTCACTGAATGCTGCGAGCAGCTCAGGTCGTTGCGGACAGACACGAGGCTGAGAATATCTCAACTATGCGCTCGCTTCTGTGTGGCCTCGAGATCCACTTCGACAACGCGCGAAACACAAAGTTATCGCATGGAATACACCAGGACACAGGAACGCCGGCCGTGTGCAAGTGCCACAACCAGATGCCTAAGTCAAGAATTAGGGTTGCCTCCTGAATTTTTCATTTTTAGGAGAAAGCAAAAACAAAAAGACGGAAGCTCACATCAAACGGAGACCACGCGAAGAAGCTCTGAACTAAGAAATCAAGTGTTTATTGCGATTCAAAAATACAAAAAAATACACACACATGCATGTCCTTCGAGTGCTCCGTTATGTGAAAAACGATGCTCAAGAACTGAGATGGTTGAAACTGAGATGCAGGAATCGTGTTTTTGTTAATGTGGAATGATATCAGTTTTTCTCTAATTTGTACTTACAACCACAAGCATGACATTGATAATACAGAGGCGGCGAGCGGTACTTTTTATGTCGTGATTATGGCGACGTAAGAATTCATTGAGGCATGCGCCTGGTCTCGCCGATATACTGATGATGTAACAGAATAGCTCCTTTTCAGTAATCCTGGCTTCTGCTACAACCTTCGACGTGGAATACCCTGTTTTATTCTATTCCTGCATGATCATGTAATGTTGTCTGTAAAATATGGCATAACCGAATTCAGTGATTAAAGCGTTTTTAGAATGATATCAGTGCTGAGGTCTTCTTGGAACATTTTTTGTCTTTACCTAAAAGCTACGTTTCCTACCTAGGAGGGCACTATTTACTCATATATCGGGTATATACATTGGCGCAAAAGCAGCCCCTTTTTTTGAATATATTCTTTTGGGCTGTAGATGGCGCTGTAGTAATTTAGGTTCAAGGGTTGGCGATAGTGGCAGTTGTAGCAGTTGAAGAAGGTCGCAGTTATACCAGATGTGTGTGGATTTCACATCGCCTTGTGCAAATTGTTAGAGATTTTGATGAATAATGTTATCTATTTCTGCTCGCAGCAAAGCTGGAAAGTGTTGTTCTGAAGCAGATATCAAGAGCACACGAAGATTGGGAAGAAACGAGTGCCGAGTGAATTAACGTAACTGCTTTGTCACTTCTGCCTTCTGTGTTTTTTACTGCATTCCACAGTGTTGCAAAAAGAAGTATATTGGCCAAGGCTTGCTCACGTCTCAAGGAAAGGTTGCGTAAGCATAATAGCATTTTAAAGGGTAGCTCATACCATCTGCATGTTCAATGTCGTGCTTGTGATTGCCAGCTAATTTTCCAAAAAAGAAAAAAAAACACGAATGTCATCTTCCAGAATGTGGAAAAAACGCGCTCACGAACTCATTTACACATCCCGCATTAACAAGAATTAGTGCAGCTTGCAGTAAGTCTCGCAAGGCTGGGTCACAGCAGAGCTGGTGGGCACACCTAGTTGGTCCTGGCTCGGCTACACTTTTACACCCTCACCTCTCTAGTTCCCATTCCTCGGTTTTTTCTATCTGTTTATTTCTATTTGTTGCTTCATTTGTTTATTCCTTTGTCTTCCTCTTTTTTCTCTTCCTTCCCTTTGTTTCTCTCTTTCTCTCTGTATTTCTCACTCTTTCTTTATATCTCCTTCTTTGTCTAGTTCTTTCACTTTTGCTTCTCTCTCTGTCTTTCGTCCCTTTCTTTCTGTGCTATACTCTACTATGTCCCCTCCTCCTTTTCCTCATCGCCTCACATCTCCCCTCCTCACGCTCAATTCTCTTCCCCACTCCCACATGCTCTACTATACTACACAAGGCTATGTTATGGTGTGCTAGCGTGCCTGGATAACTAAGTGGTTACGACGCTCGCCTTGGGATCGTGCGTACACTAGTTCAAATCTCGCCTCGCCGAGAATTTTAGTGTTTCTCTGTCTTTCTGTCTCTCGTTCCTTCTATTCTTTTAGATGTGAAGCATCTTATGGCGAAGCTTAATCCGGTGGTGGTGGTGTACCGCTTGACCACCCTTACTGCGCATGCGCAAACCCTTTCAAAATAAAAATAAAAAACCTCCTCTCTCTCCTCTAGGCATCCGTCCCCGCGGCAACCACACCCTCACTGCGCATGCGCCTCCCCTCCTCTCCTACGCTCCCCCCTCTCTCTCCTCTAGGCATCCCTCCCCGCGGCAACCACACCCTCACTGCGCATGCGCCTCCCCTCCTACGCTCCCCCCTCTCTCCTCTAGGCATCCCTGCCAGCGGCGTCCACACACCCACTGCGCATGCGCGTCCCCACCCCCCTCTCTCTCTTCTCCTACGCTTCCCCCTCTCTCGCCTCGCGACGCCGACGCAGGCAGCGTCTGCTAGCGAGTTTCTTGGTTGAAAAACCGACTGCTCGCGCTGCACAACCGTTCACTGGCCACCCCGTATATATGGCACTGGATCTTGACCTCCAAGGTGGTGCCGATGGGAGATTTCTCCTGTGCGTTGTTGAACAAGAAAAATTCGCAGCGTGCGCGTTGACTAAAAGCGGACTGCGGGTCTCTGTGTCCAGTCGGAGTTGCCCATTAGCAGCGATTGGCATGTTCCAGTAGGAAACACCGCTCCATCACTGCGTGCTTTGCGCCTCCCCAGTTTTCTCTCCTGCGCAACGCTGCGATGAGCGCCAGCGTCAACGCCGCCGCCAGTGTAAGCGTTAGCGCCCGCTGCTTCACATCTACACATGGTTCCCTTTAGCGGGAGATGGTGTAATTTTTCGCTTTGTACACGCTCTCTCTCCTGTCAGAGCTATAGCATCCCAAGCCTGAAAAATCGGCGCACGTGTTCTGGAACCGAATAAAGAGGAAGAAAAGGACGCATGCGAACAAGAGGATGAAGCGAGTGCGTGCCGGTTCATGATGATGATCATTTTCTACCTGCGACATGCGGCACACCTCGATCATAACAGCTCTGCTATAAAGTCATGCCTCTTTCATCTCTTTCCGTCCGTAAGCCAAAGGAATTGCGAAGTCGCTCTTCCTGAACATTTTCTCACTTAACATTGAGTGCGCGTAGATGTGTTTGTGTTCGCTGATGTATTCCTCAAGGTTTGCAAAAAGACCCTTCATTTATTAGTTAAGCGTCTTGTCCTGTTCACTTCTCTGTCTTGCGCTTCCGCCTTTTACGCTGCCTTACAGGTGAACGTTGACCTGCTTTTCAGCGCATTTTCTACGAGCCAGGGACAAATTCACAATCGTTTTGTCGCTGGGGAGCCGCTTTTTATACGCCCGAAGAATTGATTATATGTGGAACGGTAGGTACAGTGATGCTAATTTGGCGGATTTTCCGCTAAATCTGGCGGATTTTATTTTATTCTGACGGGAGAAAAATTAGTCTATCGGCTAGCGGATTTTTTGACTGGCCATTTTCATACATGGCGGATTCCTGGCGGATGCCTCACGCAGTGCACTGATTCAAAATCGTCGGAAGCATTGCCGAGAAACTTCGAAGTTCTTCGGTCTGATGAACCCCCCGAAGATTGTGCAAGTGTGCAGGACGTGGTGGCTATCCCTCGAAATAACTGTATCAAGGATCGTAGACCATTGGACCGAATTGAAGATGCACTTCGAGATGACGAGGCGCACTGCAAAGTGCCATGCGGCAGAGGTGCTGTATGGTATGTACGAAAATCAGATCAATCTGGGGTACTTGCTTTTTTTGAGACCGATTCTGACCGATGTTCAGAAGGTTAACAAGGAACTCGAGGTGTGATAGATGGGCATCAAACAAAGCGGCTGAAAGACCTCATGATTTTGATTTCGAGCTTGGTTCAAAAACATGGTTGATCCCTCCGTCATAGGAATTGGTATAACACGAAAGTGCAACGTGTCCTTACAGAAGTAGTCGAATGTTTACTGCACGTTGATATAAGAGAGCTTGATCAATGTCTATTGGTGTGCTGACAGTTATAGCACCCTTTAACGTGGATGCATCCACGTTGACGCTTGATGGTACATCTGTATCCCGACGACTAACGTCTATGATAAATGAGTAAAGAGACCCTTGTGGTCATAGATGCTTGTGGTGGTGAGAGCGGTGAGAGCGGAGTCATTGAAAGCGGTGTGACAGCCAGAAGAGCGTCAATGATTGGGTGCCGAACTTGGGCTAAGGTCGCCTACTCGCGGCATGTATTGAACAACGCTGCCCGTCCAGAGGGAAACGCAACGCGCGTAGTGTCTTCCCCGTTGACCGGCTGCGATTTTTCGCGGGGCGAGCTAGGAACATGGCTAGGTACGCGGACGGCCACGCGACGCACTCGCGCGTCGCACGGCGTCGCACAGCTATTTGTGGTATGGACGGATCCTACAAGTGTGGATGCTAGGGGTAAGGTCGCCACCTGGCAGTGTGTTAATGCGTTGGCAAAATTGCACGTTTACTATTCGAAACACGCCGAATGGGACGGACGCGGAGAAACAACGCTTTTAAGAACCTAATCGTGAATTTCACGGTCATAATGCATTACTTCTCTTAGTAAGAGCACTGTGAGAGGACAGTGGTAGATATAAAAGGCTTGTTTTTAACGCCTGCAATTTATGTGACCGTGGCCCAGTGAATAGCGTGCCAGGCATCTCTTGTCGCGGACCTAGAGGTCGTAGGTTCGACTCTAGTTGACGGAACTTTTTTTCTTTGTCTTCTGATCATGTGTAGTTTTTCGACGTCATTTCCGTGACGGAAATACGTCACTCAAATCTTGGTGGACCCCGGCATAAAACACTTTCGTGTTCAAAGTCGTGATTCCGACAGAGCAGATGGACGTTCTGACGTTTAGACTTGAGGACCACTTTAACCCCAGGCCATATCTGGGCTACCTGTTTGAGACGTACGTTGACAACATGAAGGCTGAGAAGACCGACGGGTTCTCTCTCGTCGATGAAGCTGTGATGTGAGAAAGCTGCATAAGGTTTAATACCACGCTAGTAGATCAAATCAGACGGTGACTTCCCGTCATCACTGTTCTCCAGAAGACATCACTTCTATCGGTCGAAAACACTTTTTGCGTCATGAAGGAGCCACTCATGCATCTGCTGCAAGCAATGGCAGTAGCCCCGGAAACAATCGCAAAAAATCAAAACCAGTGGAGCGAAATCACCCTCCTTAACTGGAAGCAAATATTGTCCACGCAGTCGTTCTGGTGTGAAGTTCACTCCCATAAGGACGCCTGTGGCGAAAATCCATTCGCCGAATAGGCCGGATTTGCCATGTCGATGCTGCTGCTGCCCTACCCAAATACCGAAGTAAAGAGAACGTTTGGTCAGCTTAACATAGTAAACTCCAAGCTTAGGAACAAGCTGAAGCCTGAAACAACAAATGCCATCCTCGTCGTATGAGCGGGGCTGAAGCGACACAAGAAGAGTTCTTTTGATAACGAACTTCGTGTGGCGGTTGTTAGTGCAAGCGGGAAATTTGCAACGTGTGTGCAACCAAGTCACCTTTCTGGTCCCCCCAGCAAGCACCAGCGATCCTGTGGAGATGGTGTCAGACGACGAGGGCGGTGACGAAGACCTCGATGTGTTTTTCGGTGACCTGTGAGTCTTGTTTTTTTTATCAGTGTGAACATTTCTAACTTTTAGTCTCATCTATGATGAGGTTGAGGACAACCGGAGCACTGGAGCCTCTAATATTCTAGTTACGCTCTTTGGAAGACTCTTTAGTATGTTGTTTCAGTTCTCATAGTTTTGGGGAGCCTTTAGAAATGATAAAGGTTTTTATCATATGAAATTTCAGTTTTTTTAAATAAAATAAGTCTTAGCGGGAAACTTAGCAGATATGTTTTAGAGTCTAGCGGAATCTGGCGGATTTCTTGTTGCTTTTTAGCGGATTTGTTACGCCCAGTGATGGTAACACTGGGTAGGTATGCCTGGGACCTAATGCTACAAATAACAGTACATTTTTTTTCTGAAATCGGTGCCACATTTACTTTTTGTCCAATCTCATATGGGCACCAAACTACCGAAAAGTAGTGGGGATGTAACTAAAGCATCGCTGCACTACTGTCAGTCTGTCAATGGGGGGTGCACGTAATACTCCTGCAGAGCGCAATGTAGGAACAAATCCGTGTGATATTTTAGGAGGAGCGCGTTTATCCGATAGGCTGGTTCAGAGCACAAAACGAACGTACAATGTACCGCAAGAGGCGAAACGTTGGAATACAAGTAACTAGCATTAGAAATAAGCTTTTTGCTTTGTTAAACAACCTCCCTCGTGAGCTAGTTGAAATTCCCGCATCAGTTCAATTTCTCATATATATAGTGAATGTACGGCCAGTGAATGTAGCCAAGAAATGACCTATGTTTTCACCGCTTTTTCATTTAGGCTACCATTGTAACTCGAACACGAAGGCGAATACTACTCTATCTCACAGCTGATGTAAATAAATCAATGACAGGAAATTGTCATCCATACAGAAACGAAGGAAAAAACGGAGGAACAATCACGCCTAGGATTAGCATCGCTAAAACAAAAGCTGCTTGCATATGTTGCACAGTGGTTTTGTAGCACATTTAGACCGCTTAAAAAATACTGGATACCGTTCCTACTTCCTTGCTTGGATATCTCATAGGCTCTTGTGGATGGTCAAAAATAATAAAAAACGGACATGTACTTTTTCATGATACACGCAAGAAAACAAACAAGTGGATGTGATTCCTTAGTTCATCAAAGGGTGCATGGATTCAAAAAACGTGGAAAACTGGTTTGGTGGGCGCGTTATCTTTCGCGCATATCATAAATCGAGCAGTATTTGATCAATAGAAGGCAGGAGGGCACAGGGCATGTGAAAATGTAGAAGATGCCTCCAAAAATATGTAAGACAGCCTGTGGAATGCACCTCTGGAGTAGTATGTGAGATACCTATGTATCGTCGACTTTTGTACGACTACCATACGTGTGTGGGCCCATGCCTCAGAGAACACAGAAGCATTTTGAAAAGTGCCACATTTTCACGTTTAACGTCGCATTGGCGATCGATCCATTGCCAACTCCTGTTCGAAAAGACAGCTCTCTGTGTGTGTGTAGGTATATATATATATATACATATATATATATATATATATATATATATATATATATATATATATATATATATATATATATATATATATATATATATATATATATATATATATATAACACGCATTCTTCTCGCTACAACACTGTGCATCTAACCTTGTCAATCAATTAGTCTTAGGCAAGTGCACTGATTACATTCTTCGCAAGCTGCTTCTTTTTACATGTGCATTTTGTTTATAAATATACCTTTCAGACGTTTCATAAAACGAGTCGTGAGTGAGCGGTGGTCTTGTGTGGTTCTTCCTCGGCATTCGTTCTTGGTCCAACGCTCTCAGTTCGTTGAACACTGCAAGCAGCCATCTTTGCATAGAATTATTTTTCGCTGAATTATCGACGCTGAGAAAAGTGAGAAAATGTCGCGCGTATGCTACGTCGCACGTTGTAATGTATTGTGAGCTGGTCGGGAGAAATCAAGCTGGGACATTTCACGAGTGCCCTACGTACAAAACGCGTACTCTACACCTTCATCTCTGGCGAATTTCATCCGTTATATTTATCTCCGCCTAGCTTCCTATAAATGCTTCCCTAAGGAAGCATACAACTACCTAGGCACTCATGGTACGTGTAAGCGAAGGCGGCACATTCTTCAATAAATTAACTGGCGACGTCGACTTGTCAATGCGATTAAGCGAAGAGAAAGACCTGTCGTACCGTTTAGTATATTTTAAAGAGATCGCTATACATCCACACTATTGTGAATCTTTTATTTCATATTTCTTAGATGTCCCTAGTAAGCGAATAATTGCCTAATCATACTCACACGGAACTGGCCATTGCTGCCAGTTTGCCAGCTGAAAAAGCACTCGGGGTAAAAGGGATAATACTGAGAAGTCTGCTTGCACACAGTAGCCATATGCGCCTTCCCCGGCTGCAATGTGTAATTATCCCACTTTGATGGCCCGGACGACCGTACCCATAGCTGCGCCAATGTCGTCGTGAACGTATCAGGGCCAACCTTTAACGGAAAGACAGCAAATGTTTCAAAGTTCTGTAGCATTTTTGGAGCGTCCTTAAAGAAACTTAGACCGACCCACCTATTATCGTACAACGAATGTTGTCACAAACACGAACGCACGTCAGCAACGTTAGCACAACGCATATGTAGACCTGGATAAACATATATGAAAGTATGATAAACAATACTTCCAATATGCCATTTCAACTCTAAACCGAAGCCCAGAGCATTAAACAGAGGCACAGGCGTCAGTCTGACAGGAATAGAGCAATTGTAAGCCGGTTATTGGAAGATGGGTTCGGATATAAGTAACAGCACATATACTTCTATGATTATATTGTGTGCTCCCCTCTCCTTTTTTTTCCTTTGCACGGTGGTGTATTTATTTATTTGTTTGCTTATTCATTTATTAAATGCGAAGGGTTTCTTAGCGAAGCAAATAGCACTTGGAGAGATTCTATGTATGTGTATCTGTCGGTCTAGCCGCCTACTTCGTGGTGCTCTCGTGATAGCCTCCTTAATTTGGTGTAGACCGAAATTGCTATGGGAGGGTAAGAGGGTTTGACGAGTATGACTGTCTTGTCATGTGATGCATAACGTGAAAATCCTGTCGCGCATGTCGTCAAACCCTTTCCTACGGACACTTGTGGCACATACCACGTGCCGCGTACCCACATACACTTGTGGACCCACTTGTGGCACATACCTGTGGCGCGTACCCACATACCACGTGCCGCGATGTGTGGGTAAGTGCCACAGGTGATTGACAGTTTGTCTACAAACGAATAGCGCGGACAAACATTGGTAATTTACATGTGAGAACGTTAAGAAAAACAGACATAGGCAGCGTTGACGTGACGAGTGCAAAGAAGAAAAGTCAGCATCCCAGCAGGAATCACATTCAGCGTGGCAGTCAGGTATTCTACGACAGAGCCACGCCAGGTCTTGAAAATGCTTTGGAAAAAGACCCTGTGCAGGCGTAATGTCTGTGCAACGTCAATATTGGTTGCAGTACTGGCAATCTAACTTGATAACAAAGCAATAAACATTACATTCCCAGTGCTACAATACAGGTGTCACGTTGCGCTAATGACAATTATGGTTCCAATGTGGGCTCCACTTTTATAGCAGTCTAAAAAACATTACATTTGTATTCCTATGATTCAGCAAGGTATATTGCTCAAGGTATATTGCGATTCAGCAAGGTATATTGAGTTGCTCGTCCCCGGAAGAATACGCAAACGAAAGTTACCTATGGTATCCAAATATTTCTTCCGCAAAGTTCACTTCTTTACGGAATACTAACGCCTGTGTTCTAACGTGAGTGCTGACGTTACGTGAGACTATAAGTTGCCCTTTAAGCACCAGTGTAGTGGACGTTCCTCGTAAGCCAAGGATGTACACACAACTGCTGCACTTACTAAAGTACGCCGATCCACCTCGTTACGTTGGCTGAAAGACAAAAAAAATGCTTTGCATTTAAAAAAAATGCAGCATACAAAATAATTCTACCACTGCTTCGCATTAAACCGATTCCCACAAGGCGCGGGATCTGCGGATTGTTTTATTGAATTTGTTTATAAAGCCTCAGGGCTTGCACAATACAGAAGGGAGTGACATGTTTTATATTATTAATGGAAAGAAAAGATAGATAAAAATGAAACTTCAACAATCTACAGAATTGTACACAGTACATTACCCAGCAAAGATGTCAACAACTAAGAATGTAACGACAAGAACAATGCCTGTAATTCATGTTCAAGAACTAAAACAAGAATACAAAGAAATAATGAAAAGAATGAATCAAGACATATGAATAAGAAAGCAAATTCAAACAAATTGCGGCAATTTTCAAAAAAGCTTGAAGGACACTTTGTACATTCCAAAGTGTGTTCGGCGAAAGCGTGTGGCCATTCCACTGACTATGCCACGTCTTTTTTTCTTTTACACTCTAACTGGGATAACACACAAACCGAATGTGTGCGTGTTTTCTTTTTTAATTTTTTTACCGTGAATCGCAGCGAGACGCGAGACTAATCTTCCTCCGTTCGCATGCGTTAGTATTTTCTCGCGCATTGCGCATCGTGCAAACGCCATCCGCGTTCCAGCGCTTAAATTGACGGACCCTTTGTAAATTCGAAAGTGTATTCCGTGGACGCATGTGTCCATTGAGACGGCGTCGGTCAGAATGATTGCAAGGGCTGGGCACAGCGACGCTACGCAAGCAAAGCACGAGCGGCTTGACGCAGCACGTGGCGCGCCCGGTGCGTCGAAACTGACGCACCGGGCGCGCCTTCCGGCGAGCCCACTGCGTCAGTTTCGGTATCTACCGCACCGCGGTCTGGAAATTCGACGATGGATCTCTCAAACTACACGCGATATTTTCAATTTTTAAAAATTGGGCTCGCCATAAACTGTGACGTAGAACAACTTCCCCATATAAACAATTGCCCTAAAATTGATAATTAAAAATTAATTAAATTATTTTTGTTAATTAGCAATTTCTGAGTGATCTAATTAGTGGTAAAATCTTCTTTCCGCCTTGGCCTAGAAATTGGCTGCGAAGGCGACAAGTGCCTAACTATTATAGTTTTTTAAGGAAAAATCTGTATTGCTTAAAAAAAACATCCTGTATATATATATATATATATATATATATATATATATATATATATATATATATATATATATATATATATATATATATATATATATATATATATATATATATATATATATATATGTATATACCGTCATATTTCAGCACTCGTTTTCCCCCAGAGCAGCGTAGCTGGCCGGGGCGTACTAGCTGAGGCCATCCTCTCTGCCTTCTAATGTATTTTCTTTCTTTCACTCATTGGTAAACAATAATCTTTTATTTCTTAAGCAATAAAATATAAAGACAATAGGAACCGGTCAATGAATTAACAACGCATATTGCAATGTGGGTCTTCTTGAGCCGCTGTATAGTGCCGTTAAACAAGAAAAAAATAAAACGTGAGAGCTAAAGAATAATATCATATTGGGTTTTATGTCCCAAAACCACGATATGATTATGAGGTGGTGGTGGTAGAATGAATGAATGAATGAATGAATGAATGAATGAATGAATGAATGAATAAACTTTATTTGAAGTCCGGCTCCTTCGGGCGAGGCGGGGGGGAAGAGGGGATTGCCCCCCTGTTTCGTCCCACTCTCCGTCAATGATGGCGGTGGCTCAGATGACGGCGGGAAGTCCTTGGACCCGGGCGGTGTTGTTTAACGTGCACCATCTGGTGTTGTTTAACGTGCACTGACCCCGCACAGTACGCGGGTCTTCTATAGCATTTCGTCTGCATCGAAATGCGACCGCCGTGCTTGGGTTCAAACCTCGCGACCTTCGGGTCAGCAGCCGAGCGCTGTAACCACTGATCCAACATGGTTGAGCTGAGAGTTAAATAAAATACCCAGAAAGTTGCCATAAACACAGCAGGCGAAGAAATTCGCTAGTTTATCAAAGGCAAGGAGAGCTGAGTTTGTGCGATGAAACAGGATGAAAAGCGCGGAGCCGAAAACGAACACAAACAAAATAAGCAACTAGACGATGCGCTCGCACGTCTGAAATGTACAGAAAACAACCAACTTCTCTGTTGAGCGATGAAGCACCGCCTTGCTGCTTTCATTCAATGAATCCATAGCGCTGAAAACACAGGGACAAAGGAAGAGGTCCTGCGATGAGGACCCAGCTTTTTGAACGAATATGAATTACCAACAGTCCATCGTTTTGAAACATAAGAATCGTTTGCGTAATTGAAGAGCGACTTGATTTTAAAGATAGGGACGCAAAGGCTCTTGGCTAAGTTGCGAGATACTGATAACTTACCGTACTTATTACGCTAAGTGGTGCACACTTTATGAACGCCGTCCAGAAAAAGAAAAAAAAAACACTATATGAATAGTAGTGGTGCCTTCGGGAACGGGGTCTTCAACATTATAATTTTAGTCATGACCATTTGACTGTCCGTCCCTGGCTTCGACTACTGCTTACCACCTATCACACACGGCAGCCGTCGTTTTGGAATCTTCTGTGAACAACGTCCACACAGTGCTCCTCTTGCGCGTGCTCACCATTACGGCATGACAAAGGAAGCAGTATATATACAGACCGAAATGTAATAAAAACTAGCTGTTGTTCCGTGTGCGAATACAACCGATGAGCGAAGCTCCTTAGAAGTGGGACGCACGCGGCGTTCGGCGCGCGCGGCATTTCATTATCCATGCAACGGACCAACCACTGGGCGGACGACAGGGTGAAGCGATGGTTTCGCTTGTTCGCCGGTGAGGGGAGAGGGCAGAGTCGAAGAAAGTGGGAGAGGGAGACTAATCTACCTCCGTTTCGCATGCGTTCGTATTCTCGCGCTTTGCGCATCGTGCAGACGCCATCCGCGTTCCTGCGCTCATAAAGCTCATTTATTCTTCCGCGTGAGGGGGAGACGCCACAGCTGGCACCATGCCAGAGAGCTTCAACGGCGATGGCGACGGTGGGGTGCCGGCCTGAGGAGCTTCGCTCCTAATAACGCAATATAGCACCGAAATGTAAGAATAACGCAATATAGCAAGTAAGCACCACATGTACTTTGCCGACGGTTAACCAGCGCACGATAGAAGAAAGGCGAGCGAGAGGAGATGAATCCAGTAAACTGTGAGCGGAGAGAAGCGGGCAAGTACAGTTCTGCCTCGTCGGGGTAGGGCCACCGCGCTTGAAGACTTGAGCAGGGCTTTGAGGTAGGCGCCGTAGGCGACGGAGACCAGGGCGAGTTCATTTCTGCCTCTATGCGATAAGGCCGCATAGGGGTTTGGGCTCGTTCTACTAGCGTACAAATGTGCGCTGTAGTGAAAAATATTAGGTGCGCTCGACTTCTGCGTCTCGGCATCGCTCGCCTCGCACTCATGCGCACTGGCCAAGGGGTGGTATTGGGGGGTGGAGGTGGCAGTTGCCGTAATCGATTAATCGCAATGTTTTAATCGATGAATTCGATTAATTGAAAGGCGGAAATCGATTACGATTAATCGATTAACCATGCAACTTTCATCGATAAATCGATTAATCGTTCATCGATTTTACCATCCCTAGGACGGACACCGGATGGACGTGAGCATGAGATATTAAAGGCTTTCGCCTTAAAAACACAACCTTAAAGCCTGGTGTGTCGGTGGTTGCGGCAGCTGATTATGGCAGTGCATGCGACTATGTTGCGGCTCTGCAAAGAGGATCATGAACTTTTTGTAGGTGATCCATTCAAGCTGACATGAATGAGGGGGTTAATAAACTGTTCACGAAGGTTATCGTTGGGACAATAAAGCTTATGAAAAAGACTGAGCCTAGCTATTTTATGCTGAATGGTAAGTTCGGGAACGTAAAGCTAGGATTCATTAAGGTTACATTGGCTGAGCGTTTATAATTAGATAAGATAAAACAAATGGAACGATTCAGGACGGCCTCTAGTTCGTTTGATAGTGTAGTGTGACCGAGATCCCAGATGGATCATGCATATTCAAGTGATGGACGAATGTAAGTAGTGCAGAGAAGTCAAGAGATGAGGGTGCCACGTAGAAGTTTCTTCGGATATACCCAAGTGGGACGGTCAGCTTCAGCGACGATGTACACCACATGATGGTTCCCTGACAGGTTATTGGAAATATGAGCACATATGTATGAAATGAAAGAGCCCTTGAGGGAGGTATTGTGATTATGATAGTGTGCGCATACAAATAACGTGCGGCATTACACGCGTCGCTTTGCATTTTGAAATATTTAGTTCCATGTTCCACAATCAGTACCAGGTAAATATCCAAAAAACAGCAGGAAAGGAAAAAATGGAAGGTTGCGTTCAAAAAATTCCTAAACAGGCTTTATGTGCTCGAGCCGACGTTTGGACAAGTGGACTTGTCTTTAAGGTTAGAACTGTTTCTAGGCTTCAAGGCTAGGCTACTTGTAGCCTTGAAGAAGACAAGCCTACTTGTCGAAACGTGGACTCGGGCACATAACCCTTGTTTACGGATTTTTTTCATTACCAGGTAAATATTTTATTTAAGTACGTCTGGGGCAAGGTAACATCGTCCTGGTTAGCTATTTTTCGATAAATTACACAGTCATCTGCGAATATGCGTACCTCTGATGAGACGTAGCTTTGATGAATACCCAATATTAAAGCTAATATTTCACTACCATTCTCATGCATGTTTAAGCAGTTTAAATGAACACGCAATTACAAAAAAAAGCTGACTTTGACGCGAATAAGAATGATTGAGGCTGTTTCTTAGATGATTTTTTTATTTACCTGACTATCTTGAAATATCGGCTCAGCCCTTATCCTCCCCCCTTCCCGCTCCATCACCACCTGGCTCGACTGGATCGGCGCCGAAGGGGACGAAAAACAGCGTCGACTGGTTGCGCAGGCGGTAGAAATGCTCGAAATGCGTCGGTTCGTATACAGGTTCGTAGGCACATTCTGCATTATGCTAAACTTACATTTTTTTTCAATGATACGGCCGCCAAATGCAATGAATAAGATAAGACAAATACTATAAGCAATGTAGCGCTGCTTTATATGCATTGTTATGATCCCTCATTAGCTCTTTCATTCTGCTTACACATCGCCTTCTTGAGTATG
>JALIZH010018563.1:0-29993 GCA_030522465.1 Rhipicephalus appendiculatus
GGTTGCGACCGACACACACGCACGCACGCACACACACACACACACACACACACACACACACACACACACAAACACACACACACACACACACACACACACACACACACACACACACACACACACACACACACATATATATGTATGTGTGTGTGTGTGCGTGTGTGTGTGTGTGTGTGTGTGTGTGGACACGAAACGATATTAATATAGATTAGATAGTTCACCGATCGGTTTCATTGAGGTAATCGCGCACAGCAACGCAAACCTTAGAATTGGAGATCCCAGCAATGCAGGCTTCAAAAGACAAAATTCTTACGATAAAGTTTCATCCTTCTCATTTCGATGGCAAGAAATTGGAATGTCACACAGGAACCTCAAGCAGCTCGATACTTCCAGCGCGCCGCTGAAGCGCAATGATGGACGTTCGAAAAGAACGCACAGGTATACACAGGACAAGCGTGAACTAACAACTGTCGCAGTTGTTACGTGTTTGTGTTTGAGTAACGTGCTGCAAGTGTCGACAATACACAACCCGAACGCTCTTAGATGTTTCTTTTTCTTTTAAAGTGCGGCGCCTGGAGTGACCCCCTCTGCGTCTCCTGTCACGCAGTGGCGTCTGACGCAAGCTGTGCCTGGTGTTCTTTTTTTTTTTTTGTTCAACATCACGAGTGGGTACAGAAAAGGGCCACTTTTAGATGCGAAGCAGTTTATGAACGAGGCCTTTCCCCCCTTCGCACCATTGTCCGCCATAGCCACGCTAGTACTCGGAGCGCCCGCTATAAGGTACCCGATGACGATGACGCTGCCATCACGGCACAGCACATGCAAGGTAACCATTATACGCCATGACGATGACGCTGATGACGATCAAGAATAAGCGCGCCATGGATGAAAACGATCGTGAACGCGCTCTCGCCTGCGAAAGGCAAAGCAACAACGCCGACAACCAAGCTGCTACTCCGGGGGCGAGAGCGCGGCATGCGGCGGCTCCACGTCTACGCAGACAGCAAGCTACCCCGGCGGCGAGAGCTCGGGAAAAGCGGCAAAACGGCAACGCCGACAACTGCTACCCCGTGTTGAAGGACGCCGGAAGCGGCGGCTCAACGGCAAAAACACATTGTATATACTGTACACACGCGTTGTTACTCATTTACATGCGCGAGTGGGCGGTGTCACGGGTGATTTACGGTAAGAACGATCCCCAGTGCTTCGCCCACTCGTCATGATTCATTTCGTGGAAATGCGAGATATTTTTTTCGTGTGCGTCTCAAGGGCAGGTTTCAAATTGAAAGAAAATGTAAAAGCGTTGCGTGATAGAGAACACGCTCAAGCTCCTCGGAGACCTGCAAACCGCGAGCGGTAACTGGTGTACTTAAATAGCTATCCGTCATTCCGGAGACGCACGCATGACGCGTGGTTGGGTTGTCTATACACCGCGCTGCGGAGCGAGGGGCCGCTGGTTTCGAATCCCCGGTTAGATGATTCGCAATTTCTTTTCTTGTTATTTTATTTTTCTTCGTGCCTTTTTTATATCTATACGTACATATACATATCCGGGACATGACGGCCACGTCAAAAATACTCCGAGAGTGTCCATATCGTAACAAAATTACAACAAGAGATTAGGCGAAGCACGCTGGCTTAGAAGAAAGCAAAAGAAGCGCGTGCAGCGCATTGGCACGCACGCAGTTTTGACGAAGAAGAAGAATAGCCCAATCGGTTAGCGACCGTACGACTTCTTCCGAGTTTCTAGAGCATCGGCTATGCGCAAAAAATCCAGCCGTAAGCGAGCCAATGGCGCAAAGAAGGGCGTCTCTCTCGACGCTTCCGTGCCTCCGACGGTACGAGCGTTGACCGAGCTGCAGAAGCGAGAAGAGAGAGGTCTAGCGTGACCGGTCGATCTTCCAAGCAGCAGTCTGTTAGAGGTGCCTCCTTGAGCGGACCTGGCTTCCGTTGTCACCGAGAAGAATCGCAGGCGCAATAGACGGTCGACCCCACGCAGCCTATCGTCTCAGTCGAGCGACACACCCAAGCCTACCGAGCACGCCGCCGCAGATCTGCTACATGGCATCGCCGACACGAAACAGTCGGGTACGACGAGCACTGTATCTTGGACATCTTCCGAGGCACCGCCTACAGGAACGTCGCCATTCGACGGTGCCGTTGCTGAGACTGATGGGAGTCTCTATCCTGAAGGCCTCGAAGGGCCAAGTACGCGGCGAACGGTTGGTTCTCGTATCATCTGTCCATCCAAGACGCTGATGCAAGAGGACGCCACTTCAATGCTGCCGAAGAACCGAGATCTCATGGAGACTGTCCAGCCGCCGTTAAGCCTGCAGCCCTGGACCAGCAGCGCTTCCAGTAGCCATGCCGAACTGGCTTCAGTATCCGCCGCGTTCGACGGTAATGTCAACGAAGAACCGATGCAAGGTGAGTGCTTACACTGCATTTGGTGGTAAAAGCTGATATAGCCGTTACGAAAAGTACGACAACGATACGTTTAGACCAGGTTTAGCTTCGTGTAGATGAAAGAGGCTCCTGCTTACTTGATGGGATATGGCAATGGCAGCGCACACTGAAAGTTCTACGACGCTGAAGATACACAAAATAAAAGCGCTGTTTACGGCTCTTGTGTTTTGTTTTTGCCCATTCTTCAGTAACTTCTTTATTTCTGTCTGCTCTGCCGTATCCTGATAGGGCTGATTTACATGCACACCAGTACGTATTATGCATCGTGGGCCTCTAGAGTCTCCACTGGAGTTGGATGTGCTTTGAGCACACCAATGGCCGTAGACAGGAGAACAAAAAACGGTGGCCATCCTCGAATATTTCAAATGTTATCGTCGTTCAAGTTCGTACAATTAGATGTGAGGACTGGTCACTTTATCGCGCTGTAGCATTGTTTAGAAACACACTTGCAAAATGTATATTTACACCATCCGTAAGGATCACCACCTGCACGGGGCGCCAGTCCAACATGGCGGAAGTTACGGTAGTACACTCTAGTTGCGGTGACCTCAGCGCTGCAGCTTCAGGAACTGGCGCATAGACAACGCACAACGAAAGAAAGGCACAACACTTCGATGGGCTCGCAACTAAATGCGATTATTGCAGCGATGGAAAATTAGATATATGCATAAACAGTGCCGCGTTTGATGCGCGCTGAGCCGTTCATAAATCAAGGTTAACACTTGGGATGCTAAATTTTTCATCTAACAGTTCGGTTTTCATAGAGCTATTTATTAGGGAGGTAGCGTATACATTACTGGCCTATGGCAAGCAAAGTAATCTGTGTAATGATTACTGAGCACGTCAGTGTGCAAATAAAGCTGGACTCTGCGTGAAATACAATAGATAACATTTGTATCCACGGTAATTGATATATGGTGCCAATCAATCGGACGCCATTCAAGAACAGCCTCTGGAAATAACGAAGTAAAAAGAAGGGGGGAGGGGGTGCAGTTGTGTAGTGAGAAGAGGTACAAGTAAAATGGAAGTAGCGCCGAGAATACAAGAGGCGACCTGCTCAATATCATCGAGATTCCTATAAGTACACTAGAAGGAGCTCTGGCGCTAGTGTCTATGGGAGCTGCAACGCATGGAGCTTCAGCCAGCATGGGAATAATGGGCAGTGCACGGATTTGTCTGTACTTCGTTCTTTCGGCTCCATTTGGCTTCGTGTGGCTTGCATCCACTTTGCCCCAAGACGAAGTTCAGCACTCGTTCAGTACTTCCACATCACCGCCTTAACCTTCTAGGCTCACTAATTCAAATCGGCTCACGAAGTTTACAACGGTCCATTCTTTTATCGAAACAAACGCCAAAACACAATACACAAAGCCACAAGTGCGTTCGAAGCCGCAAGCACGAAGGCTAGGCAGATACGTGTATTACCCATCATTCCCATGGTGAGTGAACGACCGCCACGACAGAGTTCCCTCTATAGATAATATTGGGAAACACTATAGTTAATGTAATGTAAACGCTTGAACTTATTTACACAAAACTCGCAGCGCCAACGACTTTATTGCGAGGCTCATAACACGCTATGCTTCCAACCTTAAGCGGTAACAAGTTCCAGTGCGATATAGTGCGCGGAAAAAAAGAAGATTTAAAAACTTGGAGGGAGCGTGCGCTTCTTTTGAAGAGTAGAACGCGATAGCTTAATCGGACCGTGCTTATATCACCTTCCCAATCACTAGCCTATAGCTTCGCTTTCTGGTGGACACCTAAATTAGAGTGCACTAGAACAGGGGAGTGCTCGGAACGAGCTTTCAGAAGTGAGGCCCAAACAGGATCAAGCCGCTTGTGGCGCTGCGAGGCTGCGGTCGGTAATTATCTAGGGACCTTAGCGGTCGGTAGCCTGCAATGTGTAGTCATTTAAGAGTTGCGCACAGCTCCGATAAAATGGTACCGTGGTAGAATGCTCAATTCCCACTGAAAAGTCCCGGGTTCAAATCGGAGCTGTATTTTGTGTATTTTTCGTGTCACCTGTACCTCCATTGATTTTCCTTTGTTTCTTAAAGCTAGCCTCCGTTGTTATGTATTACTACAAGGAGTAACGTGAAATGCGAAGTGAAATAGAACTCGACGGTGAGCGTACTTATTGCAGCGCCGGCATTCAACAAACGCGTAAAGTATAGCCTCCGAGATTTTTGTGAACAGGAGACTCGAAACGAGACTTCGCCATGTAGTAACAACTAACAGCAGCAACCACCGCAATCTCCAGCACTATCCGGTTCGCAAGAGCGCTACCCACTGCCGAATTCCTTGTTCCGTTCCCTGATGCGGCGTGTAGCGTCGTAAATATAGAGCTATCGTTTTTTTTTAACGCGATAGCGTAAGAGCGCATGCTCGAAGAAAAACACGCCTTTGTCAAAACCAGAAGCAAATCACCGCTTTTTCACCGAGTTATTTCACGAAAAGCTTCGTTAGGTTGGGCTTGGTGGCCTGGTTAGTTCGTTCATTCGGGTCAATAACACTGAACCATGTAGGTTTTTGGCGGGGAATGTAATAATAATAATAATAATATCTGGGGTTTAACGTCCCAAAACCACCATATGATTATGAGAGACGCCGTAGTGGAGGACTCCGGAAATTTCGACCATCTGGTGTTCTTTAACGTGCACTGACATCGCACAGTACACGGGCCTCTGCCATTTCGCCTCCATCGAAATGCGACCGCCGCGGCCGGGATCGAACCCGCGACCTTCGGGTCAGCTGCCGAGCACCCTAACCGCTGTACCACCGCGGCGGGGCGGGGAATGTAAATTTCATTGTTAGATCACAACTTTTAAAATTTGGTTTTGTTACATCGAGCTTTAATTGTAGTAAGAAAATAAAAAAAGGCGGAATAAACCTATCGATCGCGGTGAAGTAGACTGCCTTGAAGCTCGTCATCTTCCTCACGGGACGAGGGTTCTTAGTTTCATATTTGTCATTTTCGAGAACAGTAGTTCTGAACTATGGTAAAAGATTAGAAAGTGCAGCACAGCGCTGCTCCCTTCTCCTATCGCAATTTTTGTCTAGCTGTTCGTTTTCCCTTTGTTCCCCCCGCCTGCCGTGGTGGCTGAGGCTCAACTGCTGGGTGTAGCGCTAGAAAAGGGCGCAGGTTCGAATCTCGACGAAGACGGACCCATTTCCAAGGCCTGTGTTTAGGCGCACTGCTAAGCAGTCGAAGTCGCTTCGGAGTTCTCCACCGTGCTGCGTACCTTATAATCGATCATCGGGTCTTGGTTCTGCTACGTAAGGCCCCCGATTCATGACTCTTTCCCCCGCTTAACCAAACTTCAAAATTCTTGCCTCCTTCAGTAGTTCTCATGCGTGCGCAGTGACCAAAAAAGAGGCACCTACCCCACTGCCAAGTGATGGGGCACTGGTGGCGCACCCGACACAACCAGCGGTGACCGAATTGCCGGTCCCGCACGCCAACGCCGCTCAGTTAACGCTCGCATCACCTACCATGGTGGCCGTGGAGCCGGATTCAAGGCGCATGGACATCTTTGCCACCACATCAGGTCCAGCCGAACAGGTAATCCTATCCGTGCCGCAATGCCTCGAAGAAGCGGCAGCTGTAGACGGCTCTACCACGATTAAACAACACACGAAATGTTATTGTTGCCTTCAAATGAGCGGAATAGGAACCTACCTTCTCTTGGACGTTGATATCAGTTTTGTGTTTATGGGCTTGTACTCAAGGGAACCTTAATGTCGCAATATATTCGAGGTTTCAATGGGAATCGAAGAGTTCTTGCTGATGGATTCGTAATCAATATACATTTCTAAGCATATGTTTGAATGTTCACTTTCGAATATTTGGTTTACACTCTAAAACCGTTTGAAACTTTTAGGAAGACTTTTTCTTTCTTTCGTTTTTTTTAAACAGCGCAGTGTTTTAAGGCCGGGGTTAAACCTGCGCTTTTCTCAGCGTTGTTGCTCCAAATTCTAGCGGGTAGGTGCCACAAAGTTGGGCAAGACCTACTAATCACTTCCAGTCCACTAAAAGTGAAGAAGCTGTCTACAATTAAAACTTTCATAGATAGATAGATAGATAGATAGATAGATAGATAGATAGATAGATAGATAGATAGATAGATAGATAGATAGATAGATAGATAGATAGATAGATAGATAGATAGATAGATAGATAGATAGATAGGCATTTCCTCTATGTGCTGTAATAGGGGCGAATGTGGATCAAGCTGACAAAAAAAAAATAACGCGATCCCAGTTTCCTTAATTCTCTACATCATTCCTTCCCCCCCCCCCCTTTTTTTTTGTCTCTGCGATTACAATAACTTCAGCTAAAATTTGCACATCCCTATTCCTTCGCACGTTGTCCTGAGAGACTAGCAAGTTTTTATGGTTTTCAGCGTAGTTTATAATATGCCAGCGTCAAGCGAGTATTCGCCTAGTCTACTCGCTTTCATACTGAGGCTTTACGCTGCAATGACATTATGCTGATTACAGCACGTGAATACATAACTGTGAACAACGCTCGCATGCAAGAACTCGCGTGGAGTTGCCGGTAATGCTTTCTCGTTTGCGAAAAACGAATTCCGGGGCAAAGAAATGAAGCATTCCACGCTACTATAACTGCATATTTTACATTTAAGGAGAACCGTCGTGAAATAACGCAATATAACTCATGTATTTCTCATCGTATCTTGCGTCATGTTTATTAGGGCTTCCTGAACTAATTCCACAAAGTTGATAATTAACGCTGCATTGAAATATTTTAGCACATATTTATCATTTTTTTTTGTAGTCCAGGAGCCCTTATTTATAAAAAAGCGCTTAATAGACGCTACATGTGATATACGGTGCGCAGTCGACCCAGTCCTGACGGTGGACAGTTAACGAAGGCGGTCAGCCAACATCGATGAATACTTGGAGAAGAAAGGCATATTGGACGCTGGTACTGGTCACTATCGATAAGCTACGGATTCCGTGTACCGCTCGTTATAACATTTCCTTTCCTTTCGTAATCATTGTCACGGTAATGTTTCTTGCTCATTCAGCTTCCCCACGTTTCAAGAACAACGAATCTCTTTCATTTCAGCAACAGGGTCCTCGCCTTGGAGGTTTCATCCAACTAATCTCGGGGGAAAGAGCGACCACACTCGTTGAGCGCCTGGGAAGCGTACTCATTTTGGCGACTGTGCTTCTCTTTGTGGCCGTTCTGATGTTCGTGTTGCTCGTCCTCCTGGGTGGCCGAATTACAGGCGGCGACAAGCCCAGGGTGTGCGCCTCACGGGACTGCATCGATCACGCCCACGCACTGGGAATCAATGCCGAACGCAGACCGTCAGCATGCGAAAGCTTTGGCCGCTTCGTGTGTTCCGGCTGGAGTACGGCAGATCGTGAGTTTGCCAGCACCGTACCCAGACAGGTCGCTTTAGAGTGGATCTTGCAAGTCGAGATGATGAGCCTCGGCGGTTTCGACCGGACTGCCGTAGTGAATAGGCCGCTCATCATGATGGCCGAGTGTATGCAGAATACGGCCGAAGAGAAGGACGCCGTAGCCACTCTTATAGCCATGGTAAACGGTAGCAGTTTGGCCTGGCCTACGAAAGACGAGGAGCCTGAAACGCCCATCAGCTACTCTCGAGCCCTGCGGCTGCTGCTCGAGCTCTCCGTTCTATGGGCCCTGCCCTTGTGGTTCCGCGTTCGCTTGCTTCCTGCACCGGCGCAGCTTCAGAAAAACCACTCCATTGTCCTCAGTCCCTCCGGGCTGGCGACCACATGGCAGATCTTCCACAGGACGTTACTGCGCTACGCCGACGCCTATCCCATCTACGTGAGTTACTTCAACACCAGAATACTCAAATACCGTCCTCCATCGCAGTCGTTTTTATCATTTCTTACAGCTAAGAGTGCCATCGTGCAGACGCAGGTTTTCGATAATCTGAGTTCTGTTTTCCACACTCAGTACGGGGCAGCCGTGCTTCTAGAAATCGAAAGCCTACCGGTTGCAGTTAAGAAGCTATCTGCCGTGGACTGGGTTCGTGCATTTCGGTCCCTATACACTCCTGGCCACAACGTCACGGCGAACGATCTCCTCCTTGCAACGAACCGTGGTCTCTTGAAGGCCATCGACTTGATCTTCGCAGCGAACACGGCACAGGACATATTCTTCCACACGATCTGGTGGTTCGTGCAGTTCGTGGGCGCCGTGACGAGCAGCGAGCTGTTTACCGCGGTCAGCAAGCACTCGGACAGCGCGTTCTTCCGACAAATCGTCTGTTTCGACCACGTTTACATGACTTACGGCGTCCTGCTTGCCGCTCTCCAAAAGACACTGCTCTCGACTGACCAACGCCTCTCCATCGCCAAGCACCTCGAGAACGTGCGCACCATTGCCGTCGAAAAACTGCGTTCTTATTCCAAGCTCAGCGAGGCAAGAAGGAGAGCGCTTTCTGCTGTGCTCGAAGACATGTCCACCGTCATCTGGCCGGAGGAGGACTTTGGAAGACCGGGCGGCTTCGTGGAGTATTATGGGCAGCCTTACGAAGGGCAGGATGGTTTTTTAGGCGAGTGGATGTGGAGCCGCTTGCAGCTGCGAAACAGTAGTGCAGCGGCCGCCGCCGGTAGCCACGACTATGTGGCTGCTTCCAAGATATACCTCGAAGGCTCAGACGGATTGATGTCGTACAACCCGATACTGAACACCGTATCGGTCTCCTTATTGGCGACAAGGCCTCCGTTTTACTACAGCCACGGCACGAGCGCCATGATATACGGAGGCTTGGGCTATCTCTACGCTCAAACAATATTCGAAATGCTGGACGACGTGGCTCACCTTCTACACGGAGGCTTCGTGATAAAGCCTTCGGAAGTGACGACGACGACGTGGGCCTTTTGGAACGCGTCGTGGTGCCAGGGTACGGACAACAGGCTCGCGTTTCCCGAAGTACCCGCCCTGGACGTTGCCTACACGGCTTACATCCGGTTCCGAGACGAAGCGTCGGACCTGCCGCTCAAGGGCCTCTTGTGCTGCACTGCCGAACAAGTATTTTTCGCCACCGCATGCCACTGTAGCTGCTACGTTGCTTCATCGAAAGCGAAACAGTCCAATGTGTGTGATGTGGCGGTGAAAAATTTTCAGCCTTTCTCAACGGCATATTTTTGTCCAATGGGTTCAAACATGAACGAATACCCTAAATGCGTTTACGCCTAAATTACGGACCAATCCCTAATGCAATCAAGTTGTTCCTGGTGAATAATATCGATTGAAGGCGGCGTAGCATATGTAACCTACATGGACTTTGCTGCCAAGGTCTTATGTATAATTGCAGTACAAAACAAAGCTTATTTTTGCTTATAGTTATTCAAGGTAGTCTAAGGTCTTTTCGTGCGCTATACTGCAATGCTTTCTATACTGGACTTGGAATGTTAATGCCCTCATAAACACACGTCTTGTCCTCACCACGGGAGGCAATCAACATATTTAATTTCCAGGGTAGTATTTATAACTACGTCATCATTAAGTGTGGGCTGAACGTTTGTACGCAATTAGAGAATGCAGTTATATTCGTTCATCAATAAGGCGACAACCTTGCCCAGCATATTTTGCACAATGATTGCCAGGCATAGCCTTTACGGCATTCTTCGGTGCATCCTTGCCGCGTAAAAGGAGGCCGCCTATTTGCTGTGCTGGGCTCATTGGGATAATTTTATTAATGAAATTTAGATTTTTGCTAATGCCAAGCACTCTATGGGCACCCTTACTCAATTTCTCACGAGGTCTCCTGAAGTCTTGTCATGTCGTGCCAGTTTTCCAGTCCGTCTCTCAAAACATATTGTCTGCTAAAAATTTCAGTAAACTAGTATCACAGTATTTAACCGATTTTGCCATCTGCATTACGGGTCAATTATCCTGTTATATATGCTCGATGTAAGGTCGTTACACCGAAATTTCTTTTCTGCACCTACATCATTAAAGTTAATGTTGCATAAAATTCTTATTAGGAGTAAAACACAGTTGGCCTCATCCACCTGGGACACACAATACGAAACTCTTATTCAATCACTTGAACCTAAACCAGAACTATGCCGCTCGTTTCATCTATTGCAGTTATAGTCGAACACCAAGCGTAGCTTCCACGGAAAACTTCCGGTGGCTTCCTGCCTCTCTTAGCCCGATATAAGTGGTTTCCCTTTGCTTTATTAACGCGATAACTTTAAAGAGCTCGCTTCGCAGAAATTCCGGCGTCGGCGTCGGCGTCGTTGGTTGTGAGGGAAAAATGATCTTGTCCGTAACCGAAAAATTGAGAAAGATGAAAGTAAAATAATAAAAATGTCCGGGTCCGAGTGAGGATCGAACCCGTGCCGTCTGCGTGGCAAGCAGGTGTTCTACCACACAGCGACGCGTCTGCTTGGAAATGCAGCGAAAATAACTTCCTCTGCCTGGAAATGCAGTGAAAACAACTTTCATGCTTTACAAACACGTGCGTCCTGTATACAGGCTGCACAATACAACATGTAATATCGCAGTAATTTTGCGTGGTACAAGCGTACATTGCCATCGGGCGTCAGAACATGTGATTATAATAACTGCTTCGTGGTTTAAAGCCGGCCACCCATTACAAAAGGCAGAGATGTTACTGCGCATATTCCCTTAAGACAACGTAGTGGGTGCATAGCAAGTTCGAAAAATTTAACGCGCATAATTGCTCGTGGTCTAAAGCATGCTACCCATTACACAGAATGAAGCCACATGCGAAAGCTTCACTGACAAAAGCCACTTTCAACTTTATGGATTACATTCCAGTAATCTACAATTTGAACTCTTCGAGTAACATCGTACAATAAAAACCGGCAGATCCCACGCACTGTGGGAATCGATGTAATGCGAAGCAGCCAGCATGGAGCAAATCATGCTGTACATAATAAGCATGTCATTATTTACATGTTAGGACCTGTCATTTGTGTTCGTCATACAGTCCCGTCGCGCAATAAAAATTTTGGTGTATATCAAGCTAGCTAATTGGACGCAAGCGCACCATGAGCGTGGCATGTAAAAGACATTGTAGATGACATGCATGCCAAGATTTTTACGTTACCACCAGCCACTTATGTTCGCTTAATTTTTTACCTCGAATCGCAGCGAGACGCGAGACCAATCTGCCTCCGTTTCGCATGCGTTCGTATTCTCGCGCTCTGCGCATCCTGCAGACGCCATCCGCGTTCCAGCGTATAAATTGACGGACACTTTGTCAATTCCAAAGTGTGTTCCTCGAACGCCCGTGCCCACTGAGACGGGGTCCGTAAGAATGGAACGTGATGTGCGCGTCTTCCTCCTTGCATGATTAGAGACGCTGGGCACAGCGACGCCACGCAAGCAAAGCGCGAGCGCTGTAGAGTCCAACGCGACCGGCGTCCGTTTGCTCGCCCAGGCGCCCACCTGGCAACATGCCAGGGCACGGCTGGAGGGACGGACGGACGGACGGACGTGAGCATGATACATTAAAGGCTTTCACCTTAAAAATTTGGCGTATATCAAGCTGCCGAAACGGCCGCAAGGGTGTCATTAGCGTGACATGCAAGTCATGTTGCAGATGACATGTCATGATTTGCATATTACCACCTGTCATTTATCCTCGTCATACAATCACGTCACTGAATACCAAATCTGGTGTATATCAAGCTAGCAAAACGGCCACGGGAGTACCATGAGTGTGGCATGCAAGTCATGTTGCACATGACATGTCATGGTTTCCATATTACCACTTGGCATTTATGTTCGTCGTACAGTCACGTCACGCAATACCAAATTTGGTGTATATCAAGCTAGCAAAACGGCCGTCAGCACGCCATGAGCGTGGCATGTAAATCATGTTTACATGACATGCAGGTGTTGATTTTCATATTACCACCTGTCATTTATGCTCGTCATACAGTCACGTCCCTCAATACCAAATTTGGTGTATATCAAGCTAGCGAAACGGCCACGACAGTGTCATGAACGTGGCATGCAAGTCATGTTGCACATGACATGTCATGATTTCCATATTACCATTTGGCATTTATGTTCGTCCTACAGTCACGTCACGCAATACCAAATTTGGTGTACATCAAGCTAGCGAAACGGCTGTCAGCGCGCCATGTAAATCATGTTGTACATGACATACAGGTCATGATTTTCATATTACCACCTCTCATTTAAGTTGGTCATGCAGAAATGTCTCATCGTGCCAATTTTTCGATATATCAAGTTAAGAAAACGGCTTCAGGAGCACTATGGTCATGGCGTGTAAATCATAGTTTTCATGAGAAGTTAGTCATGATTTTCTTGATATGACCAGTCGATCATGTTTGTCATACAGTCATGTTATTCCATACCAATTTTGGTATAAATCCCATTAACGATACGGCCAGGAGAGCACAAAGTCGTAGGCGGCTTGATAGATAGATAGATAGATAGATAGATAGATAGATAGATAGATAGATAGATAGATAGATAGATAGATAGATAGATAGATAGATAGATAGATAGATACGCTCAAAGTCGCCGAAGTTCGCTAAGAAATGCTTCGCATTTCAAAAGTATGCACTGAGTGGTAGAAGTACACACTAGGGACAGGTTAAGGGTCCACCAATTTTTTTTATATGTTTTATTTCCGCTATTACAACCTACGCGATAAACTTGTATGATCCCTTACCTAGAAATCATCTGGCATTGATCATAGCCAGAAGGTTGGAATAATGCATTGCCACACCAGAACATGTCACGAATCATTTATTTCTAGGATCTATCGGGAACGGAACCACCTTGTTGCGATCAAGGACAACCCAACGTTTCCCTCAGCCCTATCAGACATCATTACTCCCGGATTCAATGAACTAATCGCTATTGCTGTATGAACTAGCCACTTCTGCTGCATGGTTATTTACTTATGCGTTTTTACCCACCCCCCTCTGCAATACCTTGTTCTTGAGGGTACAATAAAATTAGATAAAGTGAAAAGAGTCAGCGATAAAAACCTGAAAACGGCCTTATTTGTCACCTTCAGCGGTATCTTTAAAAAGCCTGTGTCGCAGAAATTCCGCTGTAGGCGTCCGTAGCGATTTTTTGATACTGAATTTTTAATGCTTTCCCGTTAGAAGTATACACCACAGGGGTATCAAACGTGCGGTCCGCGGACGTTTTGCTAGCGGCCTGCGGTTTCACGAAGAATAAAATGTTTGTGACTTTGCTCAGTGGTACTCGCATTATATATACTCGGCTTTTTCGAATAATAACGCGTTGATCCGGTAAGCTACATAAACAAGACTGGTGTCAAGCATTGGATTTTAGTGCGGCACTCCGTGCGCAACCAGATGGTATACCCTTGAGGGGGTGTCACCGTGTCTGTAACTAACGCCCTTGCCAATGACCTAAACACCCTTACCACTGAAGAACCGCAAAAATAAAGTCTAGCAGTCAAACAACTTGCAATTACAGATGACATCCGCATAGAATGTGCACGTATGCGCTCAACAATACACTCAACATAGCATATTGCGCAACACCCCATGGACGGAGCGCTCGCGCTGCGTACCGACTATCGGTACGTGTAGCCATAGTATCTTAAGCCGCTGGTCAGTGGCGGTGGGGATATTCCTGTTCCGTACGAACGAACACTAAACATTAACAGAATAGGTGCAAGTTTATGGTGAGCTTGTAGATAGCCCTAAATGCGATCTTTTAATCTAAACTCGCCTAATATCCAACTTTTTATTCAGCGAGTTCCAGTTATCTTTCACGCTGTCGTGTGGGCCCTGGGTGTTTCGATAACCTATAACACCCTTAGCTCTGAAAGGGTGTCTGAGGTAAGACATTACCCCTTAAAGGCTATTTGGTGAAGGAACACACCCAATTACTCCCTCATTTTTGGTGAGGCAAATTCTGGTGAGGCAAATGGGTGTTTTGCTTGCTTGAAATCACTGTGAGGGTGCAAAGTGGTTTACAGTGTGCGGTCACCATGTGTAGAAACATAACCGTGGAACAAAATTTCTACATTTCTGAATTGGCTTCAAGTTTTGAGTTATTCTGGAGTTCAGTGTCGAGATGTTTCTTGAATCCTGACTGAAAATACCTTGCAAAAGTATTCCTTACACGAGAAGTGGGAAATGCGTTCTTTTAAACGGCAGCATTAGGCGACATTTTTTGCCCCCCTCCCACCCTCCTCGCTTCAACCTCCGTCGCCCTTGCGGGACTAAATGCCATGACTGCGGCCCGCTAGCTAAGGTGAATTTGAGACCCCTGATATAGCAGCTACGTTCTTAGGTGTACTTACCTGCGGCATAGGAAGCTGGAGGCTGACGAAAAGGGCTCAAATTAAGGTCGACGCTGCGAGCCATGGAAAGTAAAATGATAGGTGTAACGTTAATGCACGAGAAGAGAGCGGAGTGGGTGAGGGAACAAACGAGTGCAGTTACGGACAACATAGTCGAAATGAAATGAAATAGAAACAGCAGCCATGGACAGGGCGTGTAACGCGAAGGCAAGAAAAACTCACGGGCCCCTTGTGTATACGCGTCAGTCGAGTCGAAAACGAAAGCCATCTTCTTTTTCTCCTACGTCGATGTACTGAACCTCCCACATCGCTCTACGAAACCTTTCTGCAACTAATGTGGTTTCGCAATGCCTCCAGGGTCGGAGACATTGCAAGCTTTCTGCACCTCCAGTCTAAACTACTTGCACGAAAAATTTTCTTCGACAAAGAACGAAAGCTATACACGGAAAGGCGCAAACTTCCAAGTGAATTTATTATCAAGGTGAGACATGTATATGTGTGTGTGTGGCAGAACTGAAGAACAGGTGCACAGTGCAATAACGCGCATCAACTAATTACTCCCCTAGATGCTCCTAGGAAGAAGTAGTTTAGAATGGAGTACCAACTAGCTCGAACCTAGACCTTGTTCTTGACCTCACCTTGTTTTGCACTGGCTCTGGGATCGACCAACCTTTGACCAAGCAATGACGTCACAGGTGACGTCATGATAACGTCACAAGTATTGGCGATATGTGACATCATGATTACGTCGCCAAGTGATGATGATCTTTTGCATCGTTCGTGTTGACGCCGCTGACCTGGGACGCCGGTCGATTCTCGCATTTGATGAGGCATCTAGGCTTTCGCTTTAATAAGTGCTGGTGATCAAGAGCAACAGAGTGGAATTCAAACAAAAGGTAAGTGCGCCAGCTAAGCAGCCCCTGGCATAGGAAAGGTAAGCTCCTAGCATTGTCATCGATGGCTAGTGATAACCAATACATCACCTATCAATAGCTTTTCAATAACCAATACATGCTATAGAATGCTTGGATGTGCTTGGCATGGTCCAACAACATGGTCAAAGCCTAGTGACAGCCGATCGATAACCAAGCACTATCTTTGAAGAACAGAGAGATGAGCCACTTGGTAAGTATCATTTCTAAACGACTGGGAGTGCAAACACGGACACAAGGAAGAAGTGAACACACCACAAACGCCGACCAACAACTGCAAAGGCACACAACGGCGAAAAAGAAAGAAGGTACGAAAAATTATCTGCTCATGCCCAGACAATAGGCGAACCTATCAATCTGGCACACGTGGGGGGTCTGCGTAAAAGATAACTGTTAAGGCAATTTGACTTTTTTTATGCAAGTTGATCGATGATTGACTCCCGCATGCGCTGTTACTACTATAGACCTTTTGCATTAGTCTGGCGACCCTGTGTTCGCGCTAGGCAACATTGGGCTCCCGCCGCCATTGTGAGGGAAAGCCGGTGCAATGGCCGGTGGTAGGACGGTAGCATGGACGGTAGCACGCCCTAGGTGTTCTCTGGGGAAGTCAGCTATGCCCGGACAGCGGCCCGTCTCAGTACTACCTAGTTGTTCAGTGGCGTGAGAAGCGGGCGACCGTTCAAATTATTCATCGGACGCGGTGTTGCCGTAATCCAGCTGACGCATGCATGGCTTCGCAAACGCAAACGTCGTTCCCCACTGCGGGATGGGAGCAAGACCTCGGCAACCTTCCGCGCCTTCAACACGAACGCATCGTCGAGTTCTACAAGGAAAAAGCGGAGACCAGGAGGTGCCTCGACAGAAGCTATAACTTCTTCGTCGAATGCTACGTCGACCCGGCTTCAATTAAAGTAAACTACACCAACAAGAGGTAAGCAAATCGAAATGAGCGGCATAGAGTGATGTGGGCAGCGGTGCCGCGTGATGATCCAGCTCAGCCGAAGTGGGCGCCTCGCAAGCACAAGATCGCCTCAGGCTGCAGCCACCTCTCTAGCCCTGTTTGTCACCGTAGGCTTTGGCTCCAGAAATGCGTCTGCCCTGCATGCTGCGGCGTATGCATTAATGGTGCGACTGCCGCGGCGACGACCAGTACGTGTAAACGCGCGCTGCTTGTCACTCATATAACATAAAATCTGCGCCATGTGCTTTTAAAGCAGCCTCGTTAAAATAGGACACATTTTCTTGGTCATAGCAAAACTATTCTAAATATGCAAAATGGCACTGATCGTTTCAGGACGTCATTTTAATTTTAATTGTTTGTGTTGCTGTTAAAATTGCCAAATTTATAATGAAGAATATTCTACCTACATGTCTGATTAATATTTCATGCCAAATAGACCAATAATATCAATACAAATTTACTTGACAGGTACTGCTGTCTTGCTTTTCCATTTTTGCGTCCACTTTCTCACACTATTCTGGCTGTTTGGGCGTGTTGGTAAGACATGACTAGTGATGTGTAAATGCATAGGCAGACAAGGAGGTGTCCGACATAGCGCTCATGTGTATCACGTGTTCTCTGTTCTCGCCTGGTTGTGCCCTTGAACATAATCTCTCGCACTGCTTAGCATGAATGAATACTTCCCCAACTTTCAACACTACTGCAGTAATAAACGCACTGAATAGACATTGTTTCCTTGGCGTTATTCTCTGAAATTTCTGGTTGATGTGATCAAGTGCTGTGATGCTAGTGAAGAGTTCGACAAAAGCTCGCCTGGTCAGGTAGTATGTTACACTTGAAGGGCCAGTAAACAACCACGAGGTCCAAAGATTGGGATGAACAGAAATGTGTGCACTTTTGCTTTGTGAACATGTTTCCGCAAGATTTTTGCGAAGACGTGCTATTATAAGGAAGTTGCAGGGGTTAGGACAATCGTTTCAGCTGGTTTCTAATTCTCACGCGGCCTCGCCATCCTTCTCCGCCTTGGGGAGGGGGTAGGTGTATCCCTTCGTTGCGACGATGCCCACTTCCTCAATGTAATGCAACATCAGCGACTACTTGATTGCCGTGCAGCCAATGACCGTGCAAGGCTTCCTCCTCATGCGCACGTGTCATAGTGGCGCGGGGAGGCAGCGTGGTGCGAGAGAGGTATGCACCCTTCCTCTCGTGGTAAAGTGGCGAGACGACTCTTCATCTCGGAGGTTTTGGTTTTGGTACCATAGTCCTCTGGCTCTACAAAACAGCAGAGGGCAACACAGGAAAGTGAAAATGCGTACTGCCCGGCCAAAACTGCATTACCGCAAGGCCAAGACGGTGTTTCATAGCGCAAAGGGCCAATCGACAAGCTCAGTGCCACATCAAGTTGCTCATGGGCGAGCTTGCATCACCGCGCGTACAATGAGGATTGGTCAGACGTAGGAAAGAACCGCGGGAATTGTTTTTAAAAATGGAGGGTCTGCGCGGTGCTGTAATATTCAGAAAACGTGATCGCCGCGGTCTACTGTAGGAATTAGCGAGCCTGTTTAGGGGTTGTAAAAAAAAATCGCAGCCTGTTTACTGGCCCTTTAATGAGAACACGTCCGCTGCGTTGTGAACAAAAAATTTGTACAGGTTTTGAAACATCAGAACTGTACTTTTTGACTTGGTCAGTGATCATAATTTTTCTTAAGTGCGCTATGCAGCTGTATATTTTGTGTGAACCAATGGTACATGACCATTTGTTAGGATCACCTAGCAAAATGCCTGTAGGTACTACTCCTAATGATTGAAGTGTCACATGCTAACATATTCTTATTTATGAGGAGGACTTCCATTGTTTCTTTTCCCTATGCAGTGATGGCACAGTGTACCTGAAGTCATCGTGCTACCGAAGCCAGAAAAAAAATGCAGCTCCATATACAATCTTTGTCACAATATCTTCAGCAGACGGTTCCATCAAAAATGCTAAGTGCAGTTGTGCGGCAGGCCGCAGTGCCTGCAATCATGCCATGGCTGTTCTGAGGACTGTTTCACATATTCAGTCAAGGGGCTTCGCTGTGGCCCCTTTGCAGCTCACATGCACAAGCCTTTCACAAAAATGGCGTGAACCACGAAGCGCAAATTTGCATGGCATGCCTTTACAGGCAGTGCGAGAAGGCGGCCTTGACTCGCCACACAGTGTTCGCCTCTACGACCCAAGGGGAGTTTCGCGAACATTGGATGAACAGAAAGCTGCTGAAAGACAATTGGCAGAAGAAATCCTAAAAGAAGACCCCTGACAGCGAGTTCGCGAAAGGACTTCTGGAAGATGACAACCATCTGTATGAACGTACAAAATGGGGTCTGGCATCAGTACTTGCTCCGCTGTCATACCAACAGCCCTTGCTGCCATTCGGGTTTGATGTTGTTGTTAAGAACATTAACAGTGCCTCAATCAAGAGCTCCAGCCTTCCAGAAACTCATCAATATTTTAGCAGCTGTGACACATGGAAGCCGCCAGCTGCATTGCAAGACAACAGTATCGTCAAGGTAAACTAAACAATTTATGTGATCGCATAACAGTTGGAAATGTCTAGGTTGCCATATAGCTTTATTTATAAACATGTTTGCAATGTGTATTACTAGCATATTTGCCAGTTCCCTTTACTATGATCAAAATTCCGGCCCCCTAACCCATTTACTTGTCATATCGTCTTGTCAGTCTTTTATAGCTTCTACAGAGGTAATTTTCAGCCGGTTAATTATTACTTGCTCCTAGTGACTACTTCAAGTAATTGGGAATGGGAAATTTATGCATGCAATATTTGTAGTACAAAGAAAAGGTGGAAGGCAGTTAGCAAGAATGTGTAGTGTAAATGAGCAGTTTCCTTTTTTCTTTCAGTTGTAAGTTTCTGCCCATTGTTTATCATTTTGACAACGTAGAGCGTCATCTTTCAAAATATTTGCCTGTTCCATGGACTGAAAATTTCTCGATGAGAAGAAATTGGTAAAAACAGGGCTAACAAGGTCTGCCTATTTTATTCTATTTGTTGAATTGCTGTGCCAATTGCTTTTAAATGTAAACAGACAAACAACTCAAACTTAGATGAGGTCAAATACCCAGGACAGCACATCCTGCCTTGTATGTCTGTGACATGGCCTCCTCACCCACATTGTATGAAAAGAAGGCTAACAAAGTCAACCTGTTTTATTCTGTTACTGGATTTGATGTGCCACTTAACTGTTTTCAAACACAATTAGCTCAAACTTAGATGAGGGCAAATACCCAAGGACAGCACTTCCTGCCTTGTATGTCTTTGCCCCCTTTTCCCTTGTCTAGTCCGCACTCTTTATCTTTTACCAATATTAACCAATGGGCAAGGCTTAGCATGTTGATTACATGAATTCTAGAGTTAGTAGTGTGCGGCCTGTGTGCTCTGCCTCTTATGTTCTGAAGTTCGTGCTCCTCACAGTACCGGCTGCATGATTGGATAATTGGATCTATGGGTTTTCATATGTAATGTATCAAGAGTTTTTTGCTTAGTACAGCTTGCCTGAGAGAAAGGAAGATTGACTGGAACAACCCTTTGCCACTGTACACTGGTGAAGAAAGAAAAATTGAGACAAAAATATACGAAACTTGGAATAGTCTGTACAGATTACTAATTGACCGTGGTCTCATAGATGTTGAGCAGAGCACACAGAAGTGATGGTGACTGAATGGAATTGCTCGTAAATTAATCTGAATGAAAGTGCGCAAATAAATTGTTCAAAACAGTCCGCACACTTAGTCAAAAGCCTCGACAATGAATGACCTGGGCATCAGAAAAGAACACAAGTCTCGCACTATCTAAAAGGTCGTTGTGGGCTTGTTCCTTCAATCTAATAATGTCAGCAAGAACACCAGAAGCCACTTAGGTAATCACTGTGCAAGCTGTGACTACTTGCCATTTTTTGACATTACATATATCGTGTTCTAGAACAAAAGAAAGGCTACTTTGGAATTCTTGTGATCTTAACATACGTTCATGAACTCGGATGACTAAGCTTTTCATTAGTTGCTTTGTCCAGCATACAAATGAGTCTTTTTTAAGGCAGGAAAGTATTCCTGCTTTCTGCCTTTTTCTGTCACTTTTTGTCTGTGTTTTTCATCATGTATGATAGCTGTTTTAAGCTATTTATTTATGAAATCTGAATAATCTTTTGGCTGTGAGTAGCACTAATGATTATCCCCTTCTCTTGTGTGGGTTTGGGACCCATGAAACCACAGCGAAGATACCTGACGAGCACATGTATCCATAAGGAACCATAGGGCACAGTCAACTCTGTTTATTATTCTGTTTTTCAAGCAGCACACGCATGATAGTCTGACTCGGACACAATCAAATAAATGTAATTAATATTTACATGTACACATGCACAATTTTCAGAAGCTGTGCATCACTCCGGAAGAGGCGCGGGTCCTTGAAAGAAACACACGTGGACAACGGAATAGCACAAAGTGGCAGGATGAACGCAGTTTCCGCGTGACAGCTTCAAATTTCGGCATCATTGCAAGCCGAAGTGAATGGACATTGAAGGGACTCCGTGGATTGGCAATGCGCAAGGACTTGTCACGTGTTCCAGCTATAAGGTAGGACTTAACGCTCCTCAGTTGGGCACACGACTTTTCCATTTACCACTAGTCTTAAGAAGTTCCATATGTTACAAATAGAAGCTGGATGCTAAGCGCTAAAAACTGTCATTCGAGGCTTGTATAAGAGCGAATTTCAGTTTTTTGTGCTTAATAGGTTGAAATATTAAGAATGCCCTCTATTTCTATGAAAACTAACTTGTCCACAGGTTCAGTGTTCTCAGGCATTGCAGTGCACTCACCTGAAATAACTGTTGACGGTTCTTTCAGTACCTATAACCCAGAATTTTGGTCAGAGACAAGTTGAAGTGCGCACTGACTATCAGCAACAAGTCCACTGGGGTGGAAAATTCCTGAACATCCCTAATGAATCCCACTTTCCAGGTCATTGTAGCACTCTATTATCAAGTTTTAATGTTAGCTAAAACATGAAGTGAGTGCATGACTACCCACCAACAAGCGTATTGTCGCATAAAGACTTCAGCCCTTCTTATATCGATGCCCTCGTTTGCTCTGAATCTGTTGCTTATAGCCATTACACTGCCAAAGTGTTTGTTTTGATAATTGGTTGCCTTCAGTAAAGTTCATCAGTGAGTAACACTATAAACAATATAATGCTCAGTAAAAACACAGAAAAAGGCTCTTTTAGGCTGTGATAATCTAATATAAATAGTGCCTATTTCAGTGATTGTGACATTACTGAAATATACATTTATGAGCACAATAGAAGTCCCACTAATATAAAACCGAAGGAAACAAACGGCATTTTGCCTGAACTTCCAGTTTCTTGTTATCGTATGTCATAACCCTGTATAATTTATTAATCTCTCAGAGCCTACAAGAGAGCTACGAGTTGTTGTGTACCGCCTTGCTGGTAATTTTCATTTGTATTGTAATCCAAGGTACATTGTGCTTAATGTCTTGCAGCTCACAACCACATTTAAAGGGCCAGTAAACAGGCTGTGACTTTATTTTACACCCCCCCAAACAAGCTCGCTAATTCGTACAGTAGACCGCGGTGATCACGTTTTCTGAATATTACAGCGCCGTGCAGACCCTCTATTTCGAAAAACAATTCCTGCACTTCTTTCCTACGCCTGACCAATCCTCCTTGTACGCGCAATGACGCCAACTCGCCCATGAGCAAATTGATGTGGCACTGAGCTTGTCGATCGGTCCTTCGCACTACGAAAAAGCATCTTGGCCTTGTGGTAATGCAGTTTTGGCCGGGCAGTCCGCATTTTCACTTTCCTGTGCTGCCCTCTGCTGTTTTGTAGAGCCCGAGGACTAGTGGTATTGCCAGAACGAAAGCCTCCGAGACGAAAAGTCGTCTCGCCACTTTACCACGAGGGGAAGGGTGCATACCTCACCACTCTCGCACCACGCTGCCTCCCCGTGCCGCTGTGACACATGCGCACGAGGAGGAAGCCTTGCACGGTCATTGGCTGCACGCCAATCAAGTAGTCGCTGACGTTGAATTACATTCAGGAAGTGAGAATCGTCGTGACGAAGGGTCACGCCTACCCCTTTCCATGGCGGAGAAGGATGGCGAGGCAGCGTGAGAATTTGAAACCAGCTAACCCCTGCAGCTTCCTTATTATAGTACGTATTCGCAAAATTCTTGCAGCAGCATGTTCGCAACGCAAAAGTGCTCATATTTATGTTCATCACAATTTTTGGACCTCGAGGTTGTTTACTGGCCCTTTAAAGAAGTAACAAAAATGTGCAGTGTAGCACTTTCCATGCTTGGACGCAGGAGAGTATTGCTTTAGGCTAGTTTTTTTTTAATTGTCTAGGAGATGGTGTGTGAAGCAGTATGAAGGACACGGAAATACTGTCTTCGTTGTTTCCGTGTGCATTGTCCTGCTTTGCTCTATGTAGACCTAGAGATTTATGTGAAACCAGTGAAGTTTTATTGCTGCCTAGCTTAATTTCACTTCTAAGAAAGTGAGTGAGAAAATTAAAAAAAGTAGTTTTGTTGATTTGCTGAACGAGATTTTTTTAATGCGTGTGGTGAATTGCTTTTGAATTGCCTGTCTCTGTTGCCTTGCATGTAGGGGCTGTGGCTTAGTCAAGCTGCCTATGGCACCTTTTTCTGCAGCTCCCCTGTCCTTGTATTTCTTGAGGCAGAAATCGATAATTATTATTATTAGTTATTGCAATGTGTTGCAAGTAACGTCTTCCTCTCCGCGGAATCCAGTGGGAGAGGCTATAGTGTAAAATCTGGTTGCATAATAACAAAGAAAAAGAGCTTGTTTCTTTTGGTTTCCAAATGACAGTACAATTTTGGCACTTAAACCTGCAGGTATGGTGTTGCAAATGAGCCCCTCGCTGCAGAACGCTACCAGGATGTGATGCGAGGCCTTGGACATGAATGCACGGTGCACCCTTGTGGCCTGTTGGTCAACCCTGAAGCTCCCTGGCTTGGTGCTTCCCCTGACGGATTAATCTACGATCCAGCTGAAGTGAAGTCGTGGGGCATACTTGAGATTAAATGTCCATATTCTTTGCGTGACAAAAGTTTAAATGATCTGAATTCTGCAGAGTTTTGCTGTGATATTACAGAAAATGGTCCAGTTCTGAAGAGAGACCACGTTTACTATCAGCAAGTTTTGGGTCAGATGGCTATTTCCCAGCTTGCATGGGCAGATTTTGTTGTGTATTCAAAGTTCATTTTAATTGAACGCATACGTTTTTCAAATGAAGAATGGGAAAGAACAAAAGTGAGGCTTGACCGTTTTTTTCCCTCAGATTTCTTGCCTTTCATTGAAAGAACTGATGTAAACTCAAGCAAGACATAGCAGTGCAAGTGTAACTAGTTAGTGTTGCATCGCATCTTTTCAGGGGATACTAAGGGAAATATTTATACATCGTGGATTGTTGAAATAGTATTTCATAAACCACATAGTGCTTGTTTCGCGCCTAGGAAATGCTTAGTTTGAAAGAAAAAAAATCGAATCGAAATCTGTGCGCTGTTAGCACACTGAAAACCACCCACATTCGAATGGCCTTCTGACTTAGCATTGGCTTTGCCTGCCTTTCACTGCCCAAAAGCCAGCGCTGCGATTTCTTGCGTGGCACTGCTCAACAAGGTTTCCATGTTATGCTCAGGGTTAACATGGCCCCCTCAGGCCCGATAGTTGCTCAGGGACATAGTGCTTTTCAAGTCATTATTTACTACTGACTGGTATGTTAAGAGAGTGAAAACTTTTTTTTGAATTACCCTGTTAAATGCCAAAGTCAGCATCCAGGTAAACTATGTTTTCTCCTTGTGTTCCTTGTTGTCAAAAACCATTTAACACTGTATTGGGGCAGCATTCCGAGTCTGCGTCAGCCCTGCTGTATTTAGGACCCACTTCATGGCTGCTTTTTACCCTCAGTGAATTGATAACATAACAGTCTAACTAATTGGTTGGGAATTTTCAGTATAATTGTCTGCATTTATGCAATAAAAAAATTCCATGCAGTTCTTTAATTGAATATTTTACTTAGACATTTCGGAGCCATCTTGAAAAGGAAGAAAAATGATGTGCCCAAGAACTGAGTAAATTTAGAGGCTCGTGATACTGATGTAGGAAGTACAGATTGACCAAAGCCTTTTTTTACAGCTGTGGCAATCAGCACAGCTATCGCATTACTGCACGTAGAATTCTTGTTTGCCCAGATAATTTTCTGATAACACTTGCATTATTCATTCCTTGTCTGTGATGTATTGCTCATCTCTTGTAGATATTCATGCGAAAGCAACAAGTAGTCTTGAATATTCTGAAAACAATGATCTCAGCACTGCAGTTTCTGTTACATTGCATAATGGTGTGACAGGAAGTTTATGCATATTATTTACAAGACTGTGATGCTATGGTAATAACATATCTAGGTCTATGACAGCAATATTTGCCTTAAACTTCACAAAGCTGTGATTTTGATTCTGTATCAGACACTATTCTGTGTTATTCTTTACATGTTTATTTATTTATTTGAAATACTGCAAGCCAACATTTTGGCTCATGCAGGATGGGCTTCACATACAATACAAAATTAAATATACAAACAACGCAAAAGGTGAACATAAATAACAAAACGTACGATAAAAACTAGTATGGCTAACATTTTACAGATAGGACCTTCAAACAGAAGGAACAAACATGTGGTGGGAACAAGATAACGAGACATGGTCAGAACTAAGAGCGCTAAGTCTTCAAAACATGACATTGCATATCACTAACAAAGTCATCGGAGCTAAATGTGCTATGTGGCAAAGAATTCCAATCCGCGACCGTACGAGGGAAAAAAAACTGTATCGAAATGCTTTTGTACGAGCGAAGATTGGAGCCAACGAATGATTGTGAGTGTGCCGCGTTGTTCTTGTACTAAGACGCTTAACAGATGCTGGAAGAGCTAAATTGATCTTACCTGCAAAGCAGTTGTGAAGGAATGAAAGGCGGTTAGCTTTTCTCCGGGCTTCCAGCGTCGGTATGTTATTGAGCTTCATTAAATCTGTAGGGGAATCTAGACGTTTGTACTTTCCAAATATAAATCTAACTGCTTTACGTTGAATGTTTTCTAGTTGCGAAATATCTTTCTGGTAATACGGACCCACACAATTGATGCGTACTCCAATTTAGACCTTATGCAGGCATTGTAAGCTAGAAGTTTTATGCTGCTGGGCGCCTTAAGTTTTCTTTTAAGAAACCACAATTTCCGGAGACAGGCTGCACAAATATCGGATATGTGTTCTGACCATGTGAACTTATTTGTTAGCGTAACGCCTAAATATTTAAACTTGTCAACTGCTGCGACCTGATTGTTATTAATTGAATACGCAAATGTACTAACTAGTTTTTTCCTAGTTACACGGAGCAGTACTGTTTTATCAGAGTTTAAAACCATTCCCCAGCGCTTACACCAATCTCCGATCGCACATATACTGTATTGTAATAAGATGTGGTCGTTTGTAGACCACATCTTATTACATGTGTGCTCTCAAACGGGGGGTATTTCTGTGTGTTAGTGATGAGACCAATTTCAAGCAGGAATTTTTATACGAGTTATACCTTTTCGCATGGCAGAAATGCAGACCTGCAATTTATTCACTGTGATAGCCATCTTTGTTCGCCTGAAACTTCACAAAGTTGTTATATTGATTCTGTATCAGACATTATTCTGTGTTATTATTTACATGTATGCTTTCAAATAGGGTATTTATGTATGTTAGTGATGAGACCAATTTCAAGTGGGAATTGCTACATGATTTATACCTTTTCATAGGCAGAAATTGTGATACTAGTGTAACATATCTTGTTTTTGTGCTTTTAGACATATGCAATAGGTAATTTTTCAAAAACCAAAACGATGTTAGGAATGTTTCATATTGATGACACTGTTGATTCAAATGTGGCACCATAACACTGGTTCTCTGTCGCAGTTAATCAACAACTGCCTGAGGCAATAACGAGACATTTTTGCTACCTGTGGTTCATACAAATGACAGACATGTTACGCTCCTTCTGAATAAGGGGCCTGTGAAGGAAAATATCCCAGCCGCCGCAGCTGCATTTGCGACGGGGGGTGAAAATGCCGAGACCCGTGTGCTTAGATTTAGGTGCAGCACGTTAAAGAACCCCAGGTGGTCAAAATTTCCGGAGCCCTCCACTGCGGCGTCCCTCATAATCGTATCGTGGTTTTAAGACGTTAAACCCCACATATTATCATTACACGTAGCAACAGTGACAGATCTAATTGGATACATTCAGTCTGCATCATAACCTCCAATGGACAGCAAACATTGACTGCCTGTGTTACAATGTGTGATCAGTTTTGACAAGGGCTGTGCAACAGTGTATCTCGAGGTTTCTTTTCCTGAACGCAATGAATTGTCTTAGCTGTGATTCTAGCAATCGGTGACTTGTAAAGTTGCAACATTGTGACATGATGTAAGGCAAGTGGTGAGTGTAGTCTCTTCATCTGATCGGTACAGTGAGTGGCAGGCTCTCACTATCCAATTGGTGCTAGGATCCATACATCTGCAACCTCAACGTCACGCCTGAAGACACCACCACACTGCCCGTGTTTATACTTCTTGGTGATCATTCTCAAACTATTTTTGTTTGACTACACACTTGTTGAGGTTTGCAGACTGTAGGCGTACAGGAGAATGGCTGGTAGTGTTGCGGCACATGGTGGAGCGTATGTCAACTACTCCGCGATCCACTTCGGAAGTGCTACTGGAGTTGATTACGGCCACGGAGATGAAAGCGCAGCTCAACCCGTAGAGCACGTCGCCATGGCCAGTGACGGCTTCACTTCAACAAGTTGAGGAAATGCAGTGCTGAGAAGGAGGGTAACATGTCATTGCCTGTAGTTACCTCGATACGACGTGTGTCAGTGAAATTATGGTGAGAATGATTTGACGATACTGTAGCCTAAATGGTTACAAAATTTTGAAAGACCGTTTCAGGATCCTTTTAATTGTAAGTTTGAGAATGGCTGCAGCGAAAGTGAGGCAAGTTTTAAAATGCAGTTCGTACGCATTCCTTGTTAGTAGCTCCAGCACTCGCTAACATGAGAACAGAGTTGAAGAAAAACACAGGACGTTTACTGGCTCTCAACTATATTTTATTATCTAAAAAAAGCGTTCATATATACATACATAACACTGCATCTTGCACACAAAGATAGGCAAAAATCTTCACACATAACACTGCATCTTGCAGATAAGGATGGGCAAAAATCTTGAGTGCCACAAAGGTTGTAAGAAAAATTATTTCAAGAGTTGCAGTTAAACACGAGTACTGCTAGCAAAACACATTTCTCTAAGCCAGGGGTCTCAAACGCGCTCTCAAAAGTCAGTGGCAACCCTGACTGCACCGGCCCTTCAGGGAATAAATTGTGCGACTGCAGCCCGCTGGCTGAGGTGAGTTTGAGGCCACTGGTCTAAGCAACGTGCAAATACTTTTCCATGAGCAGTGTGCAATCCTATTCATCCACTTTTATCAATGGTGACTGAAAGTTTGACAGGATGGCACAAACAGTCCACATTTGATTTGCAAGCGGGGCCAAGAGGACAGCAATCGGCCTATCAAAGATATGAAAGGTTTTAATCCTTTGAATTTTCCTTTCCACATGGATTCGCAAAGCTGCTATATCCTGTGTTTCCTCAATTTCATGAGGGGAGAACTGCTCTTTACGTAGGAATGGTGGTATGTTGAGGGAAACCCCCCTTGGCGCTGAGTAGGTCAGCTATTTGGAAGCCTTTATCTGCCATGACCGAGTCTCCTGCATCAAAATGCCTGTTGAGAAGCCCACTCTGGATGACACATTCTCGGTCAGATGTGCAGCCAGTGAACAATGGAGACACAAATGTTAGAGTGCCTTTAGGGGAAATGCCAATCAAGCCCTTATATGTGTGGCGAGATTTATAATGAGAATAAAGGTTTGACTGGGAGACAAAAGATGATGGCACTTCACACGCGACTTCTGTCGCATCAATGATCACGCGAGTTGACGGATACTTTTCCAAAAAGGCAGCTGGCATGTTCTCTTGGATGATCTCCTTTGAAAGTCACAGCTTGAGACCATTTAGACGAAAGTAAACAAAATTTAGCCAGGAGGTGAACAATCTGGAAACTGTGCTCTCTGAGATCCCAAACAAATGAGCTAAATGTTTGTGGAAGAGACCAACTTTCAGCTTAACAAGGAGAAGGAACAGCTGATTTTCCATGTTAAGCTTGCGAGGCCTTCCCCTAACCTCAGTGTCTTTCACGAGCAAACTTTCATTGCCTTTCCACAGTTTCACATTTCTCCCATCTTCACCTGGATTAAGAAAAACCATCAGGGCACGAAATCTATCGTAACTCGTTAAACCCGTGTAAAACTGGATGTCCTTATCGCTCTCCTTAAACTTCTCAATTGAGAATGTAGCTTCATCTGACAGATTAAGCCTCATCTTTGTAGTTTTAAGCTCCTCTTGTAACCGTGCGATAGTGGCATCTTTAGCCTTCAGCATTATCTCAAGTTCTCGCACTCTCTCTTCTAGCCGAGAAACCTCAGCAACACGTTCATCATGTTCTGGGAGTGCATCTTTTGTGTGTGTGCATGCAGCCTCCTGCAATACAGCGTCGACAGGCAATTGAACACTTTGCGCCGAATCTTTCAAATTTCCTGATGTTGTTTTCTTTTGTTTGGTCTTGCCTTCTGGTGTTTTTCGTTTTAGTTGCACGTTAGGACTTGGAGATGAATTACGCTTCCGTGGTGGTTTCCTTTGCTTCTGCACTTTTTTGAAGGCAAACCTAGATGGAACAGACCACTCGTGCAGGTGCCTCTGGCCATTTGCTACGTTGGCTAGATAGTCCGTCTCAACAAAGTGGTTCGAGCAGACTTTAGTTGTATTGGACACTCTAAAGAGAGGTCCTTCTTCTCTTTTGATTCCAATCAGCCACTTCTTGCGCATCTCTGGGTCATTTGGGAACCTGTGGAACGACACCTGGGGAAGAACACAAAATGTTAGCAGTGCTGGAGTTGTAGCCCGACTTTGTACTTATATGGTTCTGTAATTGATTCGTCACTTCTTTCTATTCTGTCACCGCTTCACTATCCCGAGAAGAAGAATATTAGTACCCCCCTCTTTCAAAGTTGGGCTTGGAATTAACATAACCAGTTATTCTTTTGTTTGGGGCGACTACTTTGTTCTCCAG
>JALIZH010018564.1:0-31717 GCA_030522465.1 Rhipicephalus appendiculatus
ACTAATCAAGATGGCGTGTTCTACGCTCTCAAATGCCTGAGTAGTAAAAAAGTCAAAGGAAGAGAGGAGAAAAAAAGGAAACCGAAGAGAAAAAAAAGAACGCTTCCCAGCTCCGCACTTCCATCAGGATTGGCACCCCCAGCTGCTCCTGCTGGATCTGGCTGGATCACGTGGACCTTGTCGTCATCACCGGGCTTGGGATAAAAGACGGCTGGCATCGAAAGCACACTTTCTTGGCAACAGATGCAGCACACGGAACAGACGTCTGACATTTTCCCGCTTGATTTCTCAGGTTGGAGACTTTACCTTACTGTGATTTTTTTTTCTCTCTGAATTGTTTGCTATAGCCTCTGTTGCCAAACAAGTGTCTTTTTTATTTTTATGTTTCTGAGACCTTGACTAATTCTGGCTATGTCAACTGAAGTGCCTAACTTGGCGCGTGAGCTGCGCAAGGAAATAAGGGAGCTAAAAAGTAGTCTTGAGTTCATCAATAAGCAATACGAAACCCTGAAACAGGACTGCGCTGACGTGAAAACGGAGAACGTAGCTCTGAAAGCATCGCAACAGATGCTTACGGAAGAAGTAGACACACTCAAAAAGCAGTTGCACGAAACAGCTCTAAAAGTCACTTCTCAAGACCAGTATTCTAGAAATAGAAACATCGAAATCAAGGGAATTCCTCATGAGAAAACTGAAAAGCTAGTTGATGTGCTGGGCAAAATTGGCGATGCACTGGGGGAACCAATTAACCCTTTCAGACGCCACCTATGAAGAACTGTCTGTAAATTGGTCAAAATAATACAACGTTATTTGAAGGCACTCAGTATACTATTGCAACAAAAATAATGTCATAATATGTTCATTTATGTGTGTTATAGTAACTTATTCTAATTAGGTTGTAATTAAATATCTGTTTATCCTGAAGTCATCCATGCTCTATTCTGGCATAAATAGAATGAAATCTCGGGCTAGAAAATATAGTACAAATTCATTTTTCGTAATGTCCATTTAGAGCATAGAAAAACTCTACTTTTAACATGGCTCGCAGGACGCGGCTCATCGAACGACTCGTCGAACGGGGTAGTGCCTTCAGAAAATGTGATCATACGCAATAGTACGCAGCGAAATGAAGTTAAATGAAGACAAATTATTATGCAGCAGATTCAATCTACCCGAAGCTCAATATATCTCGCTCTCTCTTAGCCCCTAGTTGATACAAGGAGCAAAAACACATCATGTACACAATTGTGTACATAGCGTCTCAAAGGGTTAAGGAGCAAGATATCGAGGTTTGCCATCGCGTCGCCTCACGAAAATCCGCCAAGAAGCAAAGCATTGTGGTTGTTTTCAACAAACGAGCAAAGCGTGAACAGGTGCTTGAAAAGGCACGCAAGGCGAGAATAAATTCTAGTGATTTGGGCTTTGACAAGCGTCAAGCCATATTTCTTAATGAGCATCTCTGTCCGCAGCTAAAGAAACTTCTTGGCTTAGCCATTGCTAAGAAGAGGGAACTAAACTGGCGTTTCGTTTGGGTGAAGGGCGGTAAAATCTTTGCACGGAAAACTGAAACATCGAACGTAATTCGCATCGGCTGCGAGGCAGACGTTCAGAAAATGCGCGACTAGGCACATGTGTGTAAAGATCGTTTCATCTGACTTGTTTTTATTTCAACCATGGGAATGATTTCAGCAAGCGACGTCATGAGACCACATTCACGCGATTATCTTTCCTTTTTTCACTGCAACGCGCAGTCTGCTAGGCACAAACACGATGAGTTGTTTGCGCTACTTGGTGACTTCCCTTTTCAATTTGACAATGTGATGATTACGTAAACGTGGTACAGAACAGAAGAGGAAGTGTTGCGCATGCCTGGTTTCCAAACGTTCTTTTTGAATCGATCTGATAGGTGTGGCGGGGGTGTATTACAGCTCGTATCTGAAAAAATTTCATGCAACATGCTTCCAACGTTCTGTGCAATGACAGCAGATTATGAAGTACTCAGTTTAGAATCCCACAAGTGTGTTTTTAGTGTTGTATATCGCCCACCCAGTGGGGACGTTGCGAGTTTTTTCGCATATCTGGAAGCATTGTTGGGGTTTGTCTGCACAAATAACTTGCATCTTGTCATCGGTGGTGATTTTAGTATTGACCTTTTGCCAAGTACACCTAGGTCACGAAAACTGCAGATTCTTCTTGAATCATTCGGCTGCAGAAACGTAATTACCTCACCTACACGAATTTGTGCTAACTCTGAAAGCTTGCTTGACCTCTTTGTTACAAATAACTCTGATGTTCGTGTACAATCTGGTGTGATTGCAGGAAAAATAGGAGATCATTCTCCCGTGTACATGCTATGTAAAGTGAATCGTTCATCGTGGAAATCGCATCATTCTGAGCCATTTCTTGTTCAATCAATTGATCAAAAAGCTCTTGAAAATTTTCGCACAGAGATCGGAAAAATTGATTTCAGCCCTGTGCTTGATTGCACAGACGCAGAAGAAGCTTACAATATGTTCATACATGCACTTGTAAGCGTTTATGACGGCTGTTTTTAATATAAGAGAATAAAAAGATCAAGAAAAATTCGAAAACCGTGGCTGGATGAATGCCTCAGAATGATCCGCGAAAAGAATTCGTTGTATGCAAAGTTTGTAAAGACTCGTGAACCCGTAGATCTGTCGCGTTTTAAGAAATACCGAAACTCATTAAATAAATTTCTGAGAAATGCTGGGAACAGACACTTTGAAAACGTCTTTATTAGAGCTGGAACTAGGAGCGATGTCGTGTGGCGCGAAGTAAATAAACTTCTTGAGCCTGAACCTCACAGGCAGCAGGAGCTAGAGCTGACAATTGATAATAAAGTTATTAGCGGTGAAGAATTAGCTGACACTTTTAACAAGCATTTTACGTCACTGAAATCAAGTACGCATGATATAAATGCAACTTCTTTTCTGCAAAGCCCTAACAGACACACAGCGTTTTTCGAACCTGCAACGCCAAATGAAGTATACATGACGTTCATGTCATTAAAGAATAGCAAATCGCGCGATATAAACGGACTTCAGATTAGGCCAATTAAATATATGCTTGACCTTTTGGTAGAAGTGCTTGCTCACATCTTTAACATTTGTTTATCTGATGGCATTTTTTCCCGAGAAAATGCAGCACGCCAAAGTGATCGTTTTATTTAAGTCCGGGAACAAAAATGCGTTAACAAATTATAGGCCAGTTTCTGTACTTCCGGTAATTTCTATGGGCCTCGAAAAGATCATATGTAAGAGAATTACGTCATTTTGTGATAAACATGCTATCTTATCAGATACGCAGTGTGGCTTTCGTTGTGGAAAGTCTACGGAGCTTGCTCTGTTAACTCAAAAAAAGAATTAATTTTGAATAATTTTGAGAGTAAAATGTTAACTCTAGGCATTTTTATTGACTTCTCTAAAGCTTTTGATTCCATTAACTATCAAACCCTATTTGTAAAATTAGAGCATTATGGTTTTCGCGGCATTCCGCTGAAACTTCTAAAATCATATCTTCAACACCGAAAGCAGTGCGTCGCTATTGGGTCAAAACTTTCATCAGCAAGATCATTAATACAAGGTGTTCCCCAAGGGAGTGTACTTGGGCCTGTTTTATTTAATCTTTACATTAATGACATAACAAATACAACTAAACTTGCTCAATTTGTAGTTTACGCAGACGATACTAGCCTATTTTTTCAATCCCTTGACGTTGTGCAACTTATAAACGTCGCAAACATGTCTTTAAGCATACTACAAAAGTGGAGCAACTTGAACTCATTACCTAATAATACAAATAAAACTAAGGCTGTATTCTTTACGCCACCACAAAAGTATGTAAACTGCAGCACTGCGCTTTACCTCGGTAAAGAAAGGATAGAATTAGTCGACAACGTAAAAAAGTTAGGAGTTATCTTTAACAAACATTTAATTTGGGACGCACACGTTAATCTTATTGCGTCTAAATTAGCTAGAGCATGTGGTATAATCTGGCGATTACGACACATGCTACCTACTAAAATAAAACTGATGTTGTATAACGCCCTGTTCCTTTCACATGTTAGCTATTGCAATCTAGTGTGGGGAACGACATCAAAAACAAACATTCATAGTTTACAAACTCTACAAAAGAAAACTATCCGACACATTGTCACCGCCCCGTTTAATGCACATACAAACGAAATATTTCGCACTCTCAACGTACTGCCTATTGAACACTTTTATCAATATAACCTTGTCTTGAAAAGCAAAAAGTATTTCCGGTGTAACAATGCGACTTTCATAAAGCTGTGCAACCTAGTTGAATTAAAAAGTACTATACGAATTCAGAAAACGAAGCCAATGGGTCTTACCTTTCTAAAGAACTAATTACGGCTTAAACTGATTGCAATACCAAGTGCCTAGGATATTGAATGTGTTATATGCTTCCGATACTGACTTGAACACTATTGCAAAAATTACATTGAAATCTAATTTAATAAATAAAGGTACACATTTATGAATCAGGTGTGCCGTTTTTCAGTCATGTTTCCTCTCTCTTTTCCTAGTTCTTTTTCTTCTCTCCCTTTCGTGCTCCTTCCTTTATTAAATGCGAAGCATTTCTTAGCGAACTTCGGCGACTTTGAGCGTATCTATCTATCTAGCTATCTAGCCGCCTACGACTTTGTGCTCTTCTGGCCGTGTCGTTAATGGGATTCATACCAAATTTGGTATGGCATTACATGACTGTATGAAGAACATAAATGGCTGGTCATATCATGAAAATCATGACTAACTTGTCATGAAAAGTATGATTTACATGCCACGCTCATGGCGCGCTCGCGGCCGTTTCGTTAGCTTGACATACACCAAATTTGGGATTGAGTGACATGACTGTATGACGAACATAAATGACAAGTGGTAATATGGAAATAATGACATGTCATGAGCAACATGACTTACATTCCACGCTCATGGCGCGCTCGCGGCCGTTTCGTTAGCTTGATATACACCAAATTTGGTATTGAGTGACATGACTCTATGACGAACATAAATGACAAGTCGTAATATGAAATCATGACTTGTCATGTGCGACATGACTTGCATTCCACGCTCATGGCGCGCTCGCGGCCGTTTCGTTAGCTTGATATACACCAAATTTGTTATTGAGTGACATGACTGTATGACGAACATAAATGACAAGTGGTAATATGGAAATCATGACTGGTCATGTGCGACATGATTTGCATGCCACGCTCATGGCGCGCTCGCGGCCGTTTCGTTAGCTTGAGATACACCAAATTTGGTATTGAGTGACATGACTGTATGGCGAACATAAATGACAAGTGGTAATATGGAAATCATGACTTCATGAGCGACATGACTTGCATTCCACACTCATGGCGCGCTCGCGGCGTTTGTTTAGCTTGATATACAGCAAATTTGGTATTGAGTGACATGACTGTATAACGAACATAAGTGGCAGGTGGTAACAAGAAAATCTTGGCATGCATGTCATCTACAATGTCATTTACATGCCACGCTCATGGTGCGCTTGCGTCCAGTTCGCTAGCTTGACATACACCTAAATTGGTATATCGGAACGTGACTGTATGACGAACACAAATGACAGGTCGTAACATGTAAAACATGACGCGCAAATGATGTAAAGCATGATTTGCTCCTTCCTGGCTGCTTCGCATTACACCGATTCCCACAGAGCGTGGGATCTGCCAGCTTTTTTTATTTATTTATTTATTTATTTTTCTGTTTTTTTTTTCTCTCTTTTTTGTTCAGCTGAACAATGCCAGTAGTTCGTAATATAACCATATCATACGCACAACTTATGTATGTGGTCGTTGTTATCTTTTTGAATCAATAAAGTACTTTTGCGTGTACATAACTTTTTTTTTGCTTTAAACAGATGCATATGTACGGATATATAAATATGTGCAAATGTTGTATGTGAATATATGTGTATATGGACGTGTACATATATAGTCTCGAATATGTACAGATGTATATGCATAGATGTGAAAGTGTATGAAATATGTATTGTGTTTTTGTCTGTATTTTACATACATGCTGTATTGTTGTTGTCGAACGAAGGGGGCATGAACCCCGTCAAGCTGCTGCTGTGCAGCTTTTTGTTCCTTGCCCTGGCATTTTTTTCTTCGCTGTAAAGGGAAAATGCGAAATAAACTTGAAAAACTTGAAAACTTGAAGCTTCCTTGATCTTTTTTTCTATAATCAGCAAGGCTTCAGGAAAGGCTACTCAAGTGACACTCAGTAAGTCAGTCAACAAACTTTACTGACCTCTTAAACAAATAGTCATATTTTCTGGCCGCGCCCACTTTGGGGCCGGTAGGCCACGGTCCGCTGCCCTTTCGCGGGTCCTTTGGACAGCCCTTAGTTGTTTCTGGGGATCGCCGCTTTTGAGGGCGTCCTCCCCGTTCTCGTGTTTCCAGTTATTCACACTGACGACTGACCTTGACTTTAATAGGCACAGTAACTATCAGACCGATTGCCTTTTTTCTTGATTTGGACAACGCCAATGATGGACAGTATACTGTCCATCATTGTTTAATTTCTAAATTTTCTGCCCTTTGTATCGATAAACTAAGACTGCCTTGGCTACGCAACTTCCTGTCTCCCCGTAAGCAATTTCCGGTGGTCAACGACACTTCGTCTAACGTTTTCGACGTCACATCCGGTGTTCCCAGAGGCAGTGTGCTAGATCTATTACGTTTTTTAATATATATTAACAATTTCCCACTAACCTTTTATCCTCAGTTTGTTTACTGACGATTGCGTCATCTACCGCAATACAAATGTTTTGGTGATCATTCCGCCCTCCAAAACGACCTTGACCTAAGCTTCAGGTGGTGCGAAACATGGCAGATGTCCCTTAACGCCTCTAAATGCTAGTTAACCACGTTGACTCCAAAGCGTACTAACTGATCATTTACCTATACGATTAATAACATCATTGCTTCGGCTGCCCCATCGTGCAAGCATCTCGCCGTTCGCCTTTCATCGGATTTATCCTGGACTACGCACGTAGCAGCTGCCTCATCGAAAGGCTCCTTATCTCTCGGCTATCTCCGCAGAAACTTGGACAACGCTGCTTCTAATGTACGCGCACTATCATTTATTTCTTATGTTCGCCTACTACCGGAATATGCATCATCCACATCGTCACCATAACGAGATTACTTAATTGGTATTTTGGAAGCCGTCCAGAATAGGGCAGCGAGATTCATCTCTGGCAACTATGACTATTATTCAAGCATTACACCAATGAAACAAGACCTTTGCCGCGTGATTTTCTATTTTATGTATGTTTCATAGGTACAATTATTGCTATAAATTTCACTGTTTGCCGCTTGATCCTCCTCTGCGCACATCTCGACGCATTTACAACGGACGTAGTTTCATGCGCATTCGTGGTCACACGCACGCATTTAACTCATCATCATTCCCTAGAGCAACTTGCACATTGGAACGGTCTTGCAGATCACATTGTATCTATCTCTAGTCGTGAACCTTTTTGTGATAACCTGGTTTCGTTGCGTTTTAGTATTGTATAATGTTTCACCTTGCTGTTTGTAAGCTTTGCTTTTAAATGCAAAGCAATTTCTGAGTAAACTGCAGGTACTTTGAGCGTTTCTATCTATCTATCTATCTATCTATCTATCTATCTATCTATCTATCTATCTATCTATCTATCTATCTAGCCACCTACGTCTGAATGTTATAGCGATCCCCTCTTTCACTTGCGGTTGACCAAAATTAGTATGAGAGAGTGAGAAGGTTTGACGAATATGCCTGGCTGGTCATGACATGAAAAAAGTCACAGTTTTGCCACTAGGGCCAATGAATGCGATATCAAGAAATTAGAATGTCACACGAAGAACGACAAGCAGCTCGATACTTGCAGCGTGTCGCTACAGCACAAAGAAGGACGCTCGAAAATAACACGTAGGTATACACAGGACAAGCGTGAACTAACAACTGTCATAGTTTTGCGTCTTTGTGTTTGAGCAACGCGCTGCGAGTGTCCACAATGCAGAAGCCGACGCTGTTTGATATTTCTTTTTCTTTTAAACTGAACTGCGGCATGTGGAAGTACCACTCTACGTCTCCTGCCACGCGGTGGCGTCTGACGCAAAGTGTGCCCCGGTGCTCTTTTTTTCCCCTTCTACATAATAATAATTCCCGGGGTTTAACGTCCCAAAATATCACCATATGATTATGACAGACGCCGTAGTCGAGGGCTCCGGAAATTTCGACCACCTGGGGTTCCTTAACGTGCACCTAAATCTAAGTACACGGGCGCTCGTGTCCGCGTCGCTTTTCGTCGTTGTCCCTCAATGCGCTAAAGAAGTGAAGTAAGTACACCGGCCTCAAGCATTTTCGCCACCATCGAAAGTGCGGCCGCCGCGGCTGGGATTCGATCCCGCGACCTGCGGGTCAGCAGTGGAGCACCTTAACCACTAGACCACCGTGGCGGGTTTTCCCTTCTACATCTGAGTGGGTACAGAAAAGGGGGGCCACTTTTTTGTGCGCGTCTCAAGGGCAGTTTTTCAAATTGAAAGAAAATGTAAGGGCGTTGCGTGATAGAAAACACGGTCAAGCTCCTCCGAGGTCTTGTTGATAATGCATATAAACAGCTATAAAAATCTTGTTGATGATGCATATAAATAGCTCACCGTTATAACGCCGGCACAAGCATGGCGCGTGGCTATGTTGTCTAACGCAATGGGCTGCGGAACGAGGGGTGGCTGGTTCGAATCCCCGGTCGGGTGCTTTGGAATTTTTTCTGCTCGTTTTTCTTTGTGCCTTTTTTATATATATACAGGGGTGCAACAGCCAAAATAGAATTTGGAGCAATTTTTGGAGCAGCAAAATGATACTTTTTGGAGCACTAAAATCTAAATTTGGAGCAGGTTACGAGGAAAAAAAAACATGCATTTTTTATCACAAAAGACCAAATTTGGAGCAATATAAAAATGGCTTACATTAAAGAAAAAAAATGTACAAACCATTCAACATCACCTAAATAGTGCAGAGTGAACATGAGCACTGATATTTCAATAAAAGTGGTATCTTGAACCACCCCACTGAACAAACAATTAAAGTCCACATTAGCATTTGCCACACCTGCAAATCCTTTGACAGACCCTGCGAATTCAAATGTGGATCTGCCAAGCTGGCGACCTTGAAATTCGGGGGGATTCGTGAAACTGAGTAGGGGTGGCGAAAAAAAAAAACCTGGCGCACGGTCTTGTTAGTTTTTTTTAGAGGGCTGCAGAAATGTCATATACTGCTCCAAATGATTGCCTAGTAACTTTTTGAGGCGTCAGCTGCCATACTAGTACTCACAATTATGCGGAGTATACATCGCCGGAAGAATTTCTTTCTAATAAAGTTTTTCATTCATTCATTCATGCATGAGTAACTGAACAAAATGTGCTGTGTTCCGTGACTAATGCTAACAGCCCCTTCGAAATCTTAATACGGTTTTCCGCACGGCACTGGTGTACTGCGGCGAAGGTGGCTTAAGCAGCGTTCTGCACGGGTTAGAACAAGGCCAGGAAATTTTCGAACACCGCTACAGCCCCCCAACCCCCTACTTCTTTCACGATGGGGTTAGGTTTAGGGTACAACTTCTCGGCTCGCTTGCAAGGCGCGATCGACGAGATAAAGTAACAACGGCGCGTGCCCGTTGGCCCGGCGACGGCACCGGATCTATTGCCGGGACGACGCAACTTCAAGACTGAAAAATGTTTTATGTGCCGTTGCTATGGCAACCAACGTGGTCACCGGCAACGCCGGTGTCCGCAGCACGTAGAGTTCGTTCGCTCGCGGAAAACGCGGCATACGCTTCCAGCTTTAGTTGCTAACATGCAAGCGTTAGTGGCTACGGCAACGCATTTTTGTCTTGAAGTTGCGTCGTCCCGCAGACAGGTATCCGCTGCGGTCTGCGGACCGATGGGTGCGCGGCGTTATTACTTTATTTGGTCAACCGCGTCTCGCGAGTGTCCTGACCTAATGAGTATATATCTTAATTACTCCGTGGTTTAGGGTTAGGGTCTGCGCGCGTGGATTTATTGATGACGCAAACTGCAGGTGGCCAACGTGGCCTTCATTTCTCGCTGAAATTAGCGCAACTAAGAAAATTTTGAGGCTGGTCGGGCATTTTGGCGCAGCGTGGCGCAATTTCCGCCAATTTCATGGTTTTGGCGCAGCTTGGCGCAAGAACGGGGAATTGTATCAATTTGGCGCAAATGGCGCAGCTGTTGCACCCTTGTATATAAAAACGGGACATGACGGCGACGGCGACGGAAAAAATCAGCCGTGAGTGTCCATGTAATTGCTATCGCAATAATAACGGGAGAAAAATTGGGGGACCCTTAAGCTTCGTCTTTAAGAGTTTAAGAGTTGAACACGACAGCGATATCCTGTCCCGAGTGCGTACTTCAACCACTTAGTGCATACTTGCAATGCACCCACTACGTGGTGTTCAGGGAATACGCGCAGTAATGTGTGTGCCTTTGTAATGCGTGGCTGGCTTTAAACCACGAAGTCGTTATGATACATGTTGAAATATTGGCAGCGCAAACTGACGGGACACCGAAAGAGGAGCACAAACAAGAGCAGACTGAAACTTGGATTTATTCACAGAAGATAATATATACCAGAAGAAACACGAAGGGAAAGGGAAATACAAGAGGGAAGGAAATTCAGGTGTCGTCCAGAAACGAGATTTCACAATCTAATAGCGATATGGAAGCTGAGCTGACACACTTATCGGCATTCTTTTTAATGAAAAAGGCTTCCGCAATCTCCCCTTGTTTTAGTGTCGCGATGGGTGTATAAAACAGACGTGCGCGAAAATTCAGGTACGCAACCACACTTTGAGCACTGGGCAGACAAATGTAAACCTGGGGCAGACTTTAGCGCATTGTTATGTTCTCGCAGGCGCACATTCAGGCAGCGCCCAGTCTGCCCGATATACACCCTGTCACAAGACAATGCGATGCAATACACTACGTTCGACCGACACTTAGTGAAACAATTGACATGTTTAACACCACAACCATTCTTCACGGGGCCTGCCTTCATTTTGCTTTTCGTGTCAATTTTGGGACAAAACTGCTGCAATTTTTCACTGGTGGAAAAAAACTACATCAAGGTTAAATTTTTTTGCACATTTTTTTATCCTGTGTGAAAAGCCATGTACATACGGGACTACCGCAAACCTCTGTCGCTTTTTTGCATCTTTTGTAGGGCATCCTTTTTTCTTTCTTCATTCGCAAAACCTTCTGAGCGGCGAACACTAGAACACTGCTCGGAAAGCCTGCCCCTTGCAACCTAGATATTTGTTTTGAAAAAGCAGAGGCCATTTTGTGGTAACATGATTTAGTAACAGCTGAATTGAGAAGGTTAAGCGCTATACCCGATTTTACTACTTTAGAATGTGAAGAAGAGTAATCTAAAATTGGTTTCTTTGAACGGGCAGTTGTGTCCCAAAATTGACACGAAAAGCAAAATGAAGGCAGGCCCCGTGAAGAACGGTTGTGGTGTTAAACATGTCAATTGTTTCACTAAGTGTCGGTCGAACGTAGTGTATTGCATCGCATTGTCTTGTGACAGGGTGTATATCGGGCAGACTGGGCGCTGCCTGAATGTGCGCCTGCGAGAACATAACAATGCGCTAAAGTCTGCCCCAGGTTTACATTTGTCTGCCCAGTGCTCAAAGTGTGGTTGCGTACCTGAATTTTCGCGCACGTCTGTTTTATACACCCATCGCGACACTAAAACAAGGGAGATTGCGGAAGCCTTTTTTCATTAAAAAGAATGCCGATAAGTGTGTCAGCTCAGCTTCCATATCGCTATTAGATTGTGAAATCTCGTTTCTGGACGACATCCTGAATTTGGTGGAACCTTCCCTCTTGTATTTCCCTTTCCTTTCGTGTTTCTTCTGGTATATATTATCTTCTGTGAATAAATCCAAGTTTCAGTCTGCGCTTGTTTGTGTCCTCTTTCTGTGTCCCGTCAGTTTGCGCTGCCAATATTTCAACATGAATCTATACCAACTAGCCCGCCTTACAACCCTTCTGTCGTTATGATAGTCACATGCTCTCACGCCCGAAGGCAATGTAAGCTTGTACCACGCAATATTATTGCAATATTAATGTAATATTGCGACGCCTATATACAGGATTCGTGTGTTTGTGAAGCAGGAACGTTGTTTTCATTGCATTTCCAAGCAGAGGAAGTTCTTTTCACTGCATTTCCAAGCGGAGGTGTTGCTGTGAGGTAGAACACCTGCTTGCCACGCAGACGACCTGGGTTCGATCCTCCCTCGGACCCGGAAATTTTTATTATTTATTTTATCTGCATCTTTCTCTATTTTTCGGTCACGGGCAAGATGATGATTTTTCGCTCATAACCAACGACGCCGACGCTGACACCGACGCCGGAATTTCTGCGAAACGAGCTCTTTAACGCTATCGCGTTAATACCGTTGTGTACATCGTCAAACCCTTTCCTCCAGACACGTGTAGCACAGACCCGTATTCCACTGGCTGCTGTATGCGGGTATGTGCCACAGGTGATTGACAATTTATATCTACCTAGGAACAGCGAGAACAGACATTGGTTATTTAAATGCGACAGCGTTAAGAAGAACCGAGATTGGCAGCAATGACCCGACGAATGTAAAGAATAAAAACTCTACGTGGCAATCAAGTATTCTACTTTTCTACCACAGAGGTCAAGCCGGGTCTCGAAACTGCCTTGGAAAATAACCCTATGTAGGCGTAATGTTGATGAAACAACAATTGTGATAGCAGTGGTGGCTAAATATTACGTATGTACTCCTGTGACACCAGCGTCACGTTCCCGTTAACGTTAATTGTACAGGGTCTGTCCCAAAAAGTTCCCGGAATTTATTTTTTTGGTTGGCGGCAGCGCCGCCTGGCTGGGCGGCGCTTCAGGTTCAGAAGTTAGTGGGAGATAGAAGTTGCACGGCTAATTGGGACTAGTTGGTACTGGTTCATCTTTTAACTGAATAAGGGCGCGCACACAGACACGGACACTAGAAGAAGAAAATGCGCATAATATAAGCGCTTATGTTACGTGCATTTTCTTCTTCTAGTGTCCGTGTCTGTGTGCGCCCTTATTCAGGGGATAGAAAGCTTCAAAACAAGCCCGGTTTCGGTTGCTTGTTGGCAGTTGTTGAGGCGGCTCAAGCCATTGCGCAGAGATACCTACTGCACCCTCGTCGAGAAAAAAAATGTACGAGATTTTGGGGTTCTGTCATGCAATCAAGTTTTATGTGAAACTGAAATAAAAACAGGGCAGAGACGCTCGAAACGCTTCAAAAAGCCAACTGTAAGGTTGCGGTGAAACAAAGCCATACTTTTATGTGGAACAAGAACTTCTGTGAAAGGCCGGAGTGTTTCAACGACAACTACTCTGGACGCCCATCGATATCGCAGACGGACGACTCGGTGCAAAAAGTGGATCAAGTATTTTATAACGACCACCGATTAAGTGATTCGGATGATCGCGGAGGAGTGTCGAATACCCTAAACAATCGTTCGTCGTGTTTTGACGAAGGATTCTCTAATGAGGAAAGTCTGCGCGATAATGGTGCCAAAAGTCCTGACGAGTGATATGGAGGAGGATTCACACCGCGCTGATTGTTTCCGAGCTGCAAGGCCAAAATGTGTGTGGCAGCGCTGCTCCAGTCAATGTACGGCCTCGATATGGCACCACCAGACTTTTTTGTCCCCAATAACTAAAGGAACCCTGAAAGGAAATTCTGCATGGCATGCTGAAGACGGTAAAAGCATCTTCGACGACCTCTCTGATGGAGGTTCTCGTTGACGGCCTCCAGGGCGCCTTCACTGACTGGGTGACGCATTGGTAACGGTTCATTGAACCAGGGGGTGAGTGCTTTGAAAAGTTCTGAAAAGATTGTAAATTGAAGTTGAATAAATTATTTATAAAATAAAGACTCCGGGAACCTTTGGGACAGACCCTGTATACTTCAACGCCATCCACTGAATTTGGTCTACGTAGCACTATCCCAGGGCTGCCATCCTCGTAAAAGCACAAGCGCTGCATATTAGCTTGCCACTTCTGGTGTTGGTAATATCTGTGCTGTTGGCGTCACGCAACATATGCGACTGTTCAGCATGTCTCTGCGTACAACATTTGTACATATCTTTAGCACCATTTCGTGACGTTTCCCTCAAGAAAATAATTACAACACAGTCACCTTCCCTCCGCATGCTTCGCATAACATTCATTCGCATGGTACGTGGGATCTGCCGATTTTTTTTAGATGTGAAGAATCTTATGGCGAAGCTTAATCCGGTGGTGGTGGTGGTGTGCCGCCGTGACCACCCTTACTGCGCATGCGCAAACCTTTAAAAAAAAATAAAAATAAAAAACCTCCTCTTCCCCTCTCTCTCCTCTAGGCATCCCTCCCCGCGGCAACCACACCCTCACTGCGCATGCGCCTCCCCCTCCTCTCTCCCCTTCTACGTTCCCCCCCCTCTCTCCTCTAGGCATCCCTGCCCGCGGCGTCCATACTCCCACTGCGCATTGCGCGTCCCCCCTCTCTCTCCTCTCCTACGCTCCCCCTCTCTCCTCTAGGCATCCCTGCCCGCGGCGTCCCCCACTCCCACCGCGCATGCGCGTCCCCCGCCCCTCTCTCTCCCCCCCCTCTCTCGCCTCGCGACGCCGACGCAGGCAGCGTCTGCTAGCGAGTTTCTTGGTTGAAAAAACCGACTGCTCGCGCTGCACAACCGTCCACTGGCCACCCCGTATATATGACAATGGATCTTGACCTCCAAGGTGGTGCCGGTGGGAGATTTCTCCTGTGCGTTGTTGAACAATAAAAATTCGCAGCGTGCGCGTTAACTAAAAGCGGACTGCGGGTCTCTGTGTCCAGTCGGAGTCTTCTGTCTCTCATTGCCCATTAGCAGCGATTGGCATGTTCCAGTAGGAAACACCGCTCCATCACTGCGTGCTTTGCGCCTCCCCAGTTTTCTGTCCTGCGCAACGCTGCGATGAGCACCAGCGTCAACGCCACCGCCAATGTAAGCGTTAGCGCCCGCTGCTTCACATCTACACATGGTTCCCTTTAGCGGGAGGTGGTGTAATTTTTTCTTTTCTCCTTTTGCTTTTTGTCTCTATGTTTTGTTTTGTAAATACTGATGCCCCCTTATTTAATGCCCTTCAATATGCCACTAAGGCATTTTGAATAAATAAAAAGTTTAATTAATTATTCAATCAAATAATTAGTAAAAGTTTTAATGAGATAACCAAACCAACTTATCATCGCGAGTAGTGTTCACAAGTAGACTTATAGGGATGAAAACCATTCGGTCGGCATTTTTTCTCGCATGTTTACGACATTTCGCTCCATAACGTGTAAACTTGCCCTATACCAAAAATATTTCTTGCATGTACACGTATACGTGCAGTCGGCCAATTCGAAAGAGTTAGGAGGTGCATTTTATTTTCTAATCGCGTAATAAAGAGTTCACAGTCAATACGGAACCGAATATTTCTTTTCGCTTTCCCTATTCCTGTGGCTCCGAATCCCAGAGGTCAGCGATGCTACGAGTGCCGCTTTTCGTTCTTGGACGCTTAGGGAGCTAAGAGATCCCGCCCGTAGAGGCCTTTCAACATAAACTTCGGGAAGCCATTGTACCGCCGCGACGCTTAGCAAAACCATGAAGGCCGACATAGCGTAAAAGACATGGCCGGCGTGTGGTTCGCTGAGGAGTATGACAGCAATGGCAACCACGTTGCCTACGCCACCGGCGAGGTGCGCTAGGCTGATGCCGGCGTTCCGTACTGCCGTTGGGAAGGTCTCTGCCGTGTAGCAAAACGTGACGGCCGTTGCGCCGGACACGGCCACTTTCACACCTTCGTGCACAAGTCTTATCAACGTATGTATCAACGCAGAAGGCACTGAGGATGACCAGTAGAGATGACAGAGTCTCCTTGACACCGTATCGCCGTATGCAAACGCAAATGGAGGCCACGTAGGCCGCGAACGCGAAGACATGTACCACCTCCCAGGAAATCCCTGTCGTCATGTCGCTTAAGGTGACGCCGATGAAGGTGGCGTCCAAAGCGAACCTGGCCAGGAGGGCGGAAACCGCGCGACGTCGCGTCTTCAAAGCCTCCAATACGCGATCCACTGCAGCAACATCGGGGGGATCCTCGTCCAACTTGTACAACTGTTCCTTGATGACCGTAAATGTCTTCCGGGCCTTTGCTACGTCCACGCCGTTTTCCTTGGCTGCCAGCAGTAACACTCTCTCGGCTCTAGCGGTGTGTCTGGTGTCGATGAACCAAGCGGGCGACTCCTCCTGCAGGTAGCACCAAGCCGCTAGCACGACACCACCGAGGACGGGTAGTGCCTGGGCCAGCATCCAGCGCGGCTCGAGGAGAGACAGCGCGTGCATCAGCGGAGGGACTATCATGCCCGGTACTGCAGTGTCGAGGATAGTGAAAGTAGAGCGATGCGCATTTCCAGTGACCTCGTGGATCAATACAAATGTGTTAAGAAAGGTGTCGTCGGCCGCCACGAAGAGCAGGACCCGGGTGCAGACGAAGAACGTGTACGTCTGTGAGAAGCTGCATGCGACGGTGGTCAAGAGTTGGACGATCGCGCAAAATAGCATCACCGGCTTCCTGCCAACGTGGTCTGATGCCAAGCCGAGCAGTGGCCCCACGAGAGCGGAACCCACAATAGGCGCGAGCGAGGACAGGTCGTCAAGATGCTTTCGGTCGCACACTAGGTCGAAACGGCTCACGACGCTGTCTGCTTTGTTCGCGATGTCGTAGCCCCACTCATGGCAAGGAAGTGCGGTCCTGTTTTCTTCTTCGCCTACCTGCATAGAAAGTGCGAGCAATAATATCGTAGGACGCTTAACCTTCGTCTTTAAGAGTGGAATTAGGGCGGTAGCGTTATCCTTCGCTTCACCTCTCTAGTGAAGTGCTCACGGCGTGTCTGTAAGGCTGCCTCGCAGAAAACTTAGGTTTGATTTTGGCTCGAACCGTCATTTCACAGCGAAAGCTCTTGTGAGATCGCAACAGCACGTCTTGGTAGCCTAGTCGTCCGCCGGCGCTATCGCCGGTGTCCGTAACCAATAACGCGAGAAATGAGAAGAAAAGATATTCAGGATCGGTCGAGATTTGCCCTCTGCGTGGCAGTCTAGTACCACAGTGCTCGGAACCGGTGCACGAATCTCCCACAATACTACGGGTGTGCGAATAGTCAAATTTCATCTCGAATCGAATAATGCCGAATACTGGCTAGAAATGTCGAATACCGAATCGAATATCGAAAACCAAAGATCTTGTTGAAAATTGAAAGGAAGAACAAAGAAATGAAATCTGCTCATGTCCTCGTGCACATAACACGGTGAGTCACTGCCACCGAAAAGCTACAGATTGTCACGCAGAAACACAAGCTGCTCCACATGACCTGGCTTCAAACTTTCTCGCCGTGATGTTACGGTTTCCTGTAGTTGAAAACATGTGCTCACTGGGCGCCTCAGTAGCAGGGATGGGAAGGTATCGCAATGCAATTTTGGCGATACCTGGATTAAGTGCAGCTCTATGCGCTTTCCAATATTCAAAAGGTTCATCCTTTCGTGGGGTCCGCAACTCATTCAGGTAATTTTCAGCCTTTTGAGCTCAGTGCTGGTTATCTTTTGGCGATAGCTGTTCGACAGTCTCCCAGACTCTTCTCTGGCATTTTCTGCTGGAGCCATGACGTTTGGAAATGACATAGTCTTCTTTAAAATAAACATCTTCTCACTTTTGCACCGGTATATCGGTGATTAACGGAAGGCTTTTGGTAACGATGTTAGCATCAGTTTAACCACCCCCTCACTAACTAAGTTGCACCATTTCCTTTGTCGCGCTTTGGATATTCGTCCAGTCGAATTATTCTAAACTTCGAATACTAGCTATTCGAAAGTCGAATCGAATTATTGGATTTGAATTCGAAACTCGAATATTCGCACACCTCTAATAAATACCCTATACAGGCAATTCGGGCAAGTATTCGCGCTGACAAATGTTATATAGCGTGGTAGAAGAGTAGCATTACAACCCGGCGTCGCAGAGTGCGAATAGCGCAACGAGTGAGGCGGTTCAAAGCTGTCCACACATTACAAAGAGCCGCCGTATTTCCTCATCGTCACCAACCACAGCATAAAGCGCGCATTATGCCTTGAATATCTCTTGTGGACCGGTCACTTATTGTCCACAGAATGAAGAATAATGTCACAGCAAGTGCATGCCTACTTCGCAAAATTCATGATTTACGGCGTAGTCAGTCCTTTGCAAGTGCACTTGTAGCAGTCGCCCAAGAACTATTTAAACGGACTCTAGCAAGAGCCTTCCTTCGGTCAGTGTTGCCATTGGGTTTATTTGAAAGGGATTCAGAGCTGAAGATAGAATTAGCTATAGCAGCCATGCCATTTTACTTTATCGCAATATTTAATTTTATGTCCTTTTATTTTTCGCCAAGGAGCATGGCAGGAGCCAGTCTCAGAGGCCACGGTATTACTTACTCTAAAGAGTACTTAGTGCACTCATTAAACGCTTGAAAATGAATTCAAACAGTCCGTACGTCTCACAAATTACCATTAGTAAAAATTTCTTTGTGTTCTTGCACGGGTGCACCTATGCACTCAGTGGAACGACAAACAAATGAAAGAAGATGCCGCTGTTTTAAAGACATCACCCAACCTTGTCGACAGCCCTTTACGTGACGCCGCGTTTCATCGTAACCAATGGAACGCAGGCGCGCTCAGGGCTGGATTCGACCATTCCGTATACTAATACTTGGTTAAGAAGGAGGTGTATCCAGAGGTCGGAAAGATTCTGAGTTTCGCCAAACTCTGGCCATCCTGCATAGCAGCGCAGACCTTTACAAGAGCGTATGTTATTAATGAACGGGTCAACTTCCCCTCATGTGCGCCAGTCTATATTCAAGATTCCAGGTGCATAGGTGGCGGGACATCTACACGATTTTGTTTGTAATAAACAATGACGTTAAAACAGAATTAGCCTTTTTTTTTTCAGTCGAGCCTTCGCAATTCGAAAATTGTATGAGGACGGCTCCATGCATATGTCTCTAAAGTCTGGCTCCCATAGCATCAACACGAATCTTCTTCCATGTGGTTGACGGAACGGATGAATTTTCGAAGCTTGGGAAATATATACGAACAATACTATAATTTTAAGCATAAGCGTGCGCACGAGGGGGTCGGGGGGGGGGGGGGCACCGCCCTCCTCTAGCAACCTTGGAAAGGGGGGCGCAAATTCGGCCCCATACATTGACCTAATAGGGAGGGGGGGCGCTGCGACAAACCTTCGCCCCCGCTGAACGGGAACCCTGCGCACGCCTATGGTTTTAAGCACTGATCTTTCGTCATATAAAAAAAAAATAGTTTCTGGCGACTGAGCGTTCCACTTTTAGCCTATACAGTTAACAATCACGTAACGTTGATTCGAAGCGCGTTGGAATATTAGTCGCCTTATTTGTGATGTGACACTGAAAATACGCTATTATGAGTTAAGTGCGAAAACTAAGTGCTATGAACTGCATTCCAAAGTTGTGTTTTTAAAATCTGCAGGGAAGCCCAAGGCACAAAACGAAAGTTCCTGACCAGAGAACTCAGCTATATTATAAACTAAAAATTGCAAGGAATTTGCAATAGCCGTTCTTAAATTTAGACTTTTTTTTTGTGTGTGTGCGCAAGACGTTTCAGGCAAAAAATTGAGATGGCATAGAGCGCAACGCTTATAATCAGTTTATTGTTCAGATGGCGGGAATGTATATACAACAATAGTGTGAGCGAAGAGATTAAGCGACGAAGAGGCATGATGTGGGGATGAGAGGGCACTTGAAATATATCGAGCATTTTTTATTCGCAAGGCAGGAACCAAGTGTGTGCGTGCCCCATCTCTTAACATATTAGACAATGAATACCGCTATCTTTTGAGATGAAGGTTGATCTGAACATGTCACTAAGCTGCTTAGCACGTGCGCCGTCTCTTCCCCTTTCTCTTTCTTGCTTCATATCCTCGCTTACCCTATTGTGTATATATATTCCCGCTATCTGAGCAATAAACTGGTTGTAAGTGTGCGCGCTGTCCCATATTAATTTTTCCTGAAACGTTTTGCGCACAAGAAAAAAATGTTTTGCTCTAAAAAATGCAATACCAGCAAGCCCAAGCAGCTACCCTGTCGCAATAGCCGACTTTAGTACTTTAGTTGAAATTCTAACGCATCGTGAATTCGAAAAGCACAATCGCTTACCGGCACAGGCGGGTCGTACATCGTGCATCGGCTGTAGCTGCCGTCAGCCTCGATGGGTACGGAAAGGTTTTTCCAGGCGGCTGCCGACAGAAAGGACAAGTGGTCCGGGACCATGCACCAGTGATCCACTTGCCTGCCGATGAGCCGGTAAGCAAGGTAGCGGAATAGTACCACTGTCACGGAGAGCATTCCACACGTCAGAACCCGGCGTTGGTACGGCCCGTGGCCCAGGACGACGTATGTGTTGGCTTGGACCACATCCCAGCTGTCTATTGCGACGAAGCCCGGGGAGTAGCTCTGCCCAGGAAGGGCTCGCCGCACCGGACGGCACTCGCGAGGTATTGTGATGGACGCTGGACTTCAAGGCGCACAGGGATGCAAGGCTCTCTGCGTCCACTGGCGCCTTTGGCAGACCAGCAGCTACTTGGGACCCTTGGAGCCCGCTCGTGGGTCTCGTCAGTTCCCGCATAGAGCCATTTTTCGGCGGTTGAGGAGTTGGCTTTTCAGCTGTCTGGCTGACTGTACTCGTGGAATGTCGGCACGCTGCCTTTTTGCTTCTTTTGCTGCTACTGCTTCCGGTGCGAACATTGGATTCACCAGCTGTCGGTCTAGGCCTCGCTGATCCATTGCGAATATGCGCTCCAGTGCGGGTGTCACTGGAGCTGCACTTCGGTTTCTCGGACATAGGCATCACTGCGTCCCGTATCCGTCGCGACGCTTATCTCCTCGTCCTTGGTCCGTTTGGAAGATGCCAGGTACGTACTTCTAAGAAATCCAAGGAAAAGAAAGGCACCACTTGCTTGCCTGCTTGCTGCGAGCAAGGTTGTTCTTCTTCCTCTTCGTATCCTTGAAAGGGTGTCGCATGCACTAACAACCCTAGCATTGATATTATAATTGTTACATCGAAAGATGCTTCCTTTCTATATATCTTCAATGACACAAAGCTCGAAACGACGCTCATCTGTGGTCGGAAAATAACATATATGAGCAGGTAAAACTGTCAAGTTAGGAAATTCTTGTTCTGTGCATTGCCGGGTAGCCGCAAGGTATTGCCATGGCCTCATGTTTAGTGACTGCGCATGCCTATATGACTGCACTATGCACTTATTAAGCTAGTAGAAAGAGCCAGAGACTCTAGTGGAAAGGCGGAGATTTTTTGCTAACTCAGGCGATCTTGAGATAAAGTCAGACAAGCCACCACTGGACCACCGCCTACCAGCCACAGAAAAATGGCCTCACCGAGAGTCTAAACAAGACCATCGCCGACATGCTGGCCATGTACGTCGACGTGGAGCACAAGACGTGGGATACAATCCTTCGGTACGTGATCTTCGCATACAACACAGCTGTCCAAGAAACGACGCAGATTACGTCATATTAAGTTGGTCTACGGAAGGAGCTCGGCCACGACGCTCGACGCCAGGTTATCCAACGTCACCGATGAGGAAAACATCGACGTCACCGTGTACCTCCAGCACGCCGAAGAAGCCCGACAACTAGCCCGTGTGCATATCCAATGCCAGCAAAAGACCGACAGCCATCGCTACAACCTTTGACGACGTCATGTGGGATACCAGCCCGGTGACCGTGTCTGGGTCTGGATACAGATACGCCGACGTAGACTAAGTGAAAAACTTCTGCGATGATACTTCGGACCGTATAGGGTACTTCGACATCTCGGCGCACTCGACTACAAGGTTGTCCCCGACGACATCACGAACTCTCAGTGATGCCGGGCTCGTCCCGAGGTGACGCATTTGGTGCGCTTTAAACCGTTCTACGCGCGTTAAGGAACCTGCGGACTCAACTTTTGTAGCGTTAGCTACACTGGCCTAACCAAGCCCGTTTCGCGCGGCTCATCAAGAGCCGTGCTGCGCATGCGCGAGGATCAGTGATGTCACACAGATGGCGCACCGGAGCCGACACCTCCCGCGCAATCCGCCGCCGCCGCGCGCGAGTCACCGCTGCCGGTCTGCGCATTCCAGAGGAGTGACGTCGTAGCCGTGGTAGACGCAGTGGCGCCGGCGCGCGCGCGCAGCCTTCGCTGCGCAGTCGCCGTCTGACACTGCACTGGAGCCGCGGCGCTTCTGACTGGCGCTTGACAGTGTGGTATGGTCATGGAGGAGAGCGCAAATGCTGCTCAACGGCGCAGAAGAGCGGAGAAGCTTTACTGATCGGATCCCGAAGTTGTTGCCTGGCAGTTAGCGTCCCAAGCTGGGATTTGGGATTCACCACCATTGATCTTGTCTATCAGAGACAGATAATTCGAAATACTGCGTTGGGGCCATAGAGACGGCAGCGTGTTGCTTCACTGATCACCGAGCCGTCTTTGTGGCAATAGAGAAGCAACGACGTTGAGCAAAAATTAATATACATGTGCCACATAATACGTATACCGTGTGTGTGTCATTGGAGCAGCAGTAAGCATGATAATCAAGCTAATCCTAGACAATCTAGACAATCAGGAAAGCTAAAAATAATCAGCTGAAGCTTTGCTAACGCTATGTATATCCTGGCATAGCCGAGCTAAGCCACTGCAACATTTTTTTACTTGCTTTATTATTGTTATTTTCTCGCATGCATTTTTCCATGTTCTGTTTTAAGCATCGGGGCGATGCTTTTTCAGAGGGGGGGCATTGCCACGCGTGTTTCTTGTTTCAATTTTGCTGCAGGCGGTTTTCACGCACAACTTCCCATGTTGTCACTTTACTACACTTTTTTTCACAGCAACATAATCTATTGCATTTCATCATGGGGGAATACGTATGCCACTCATTTATCAGCCATCCAACATCTTCAGAACTAATCATTGAGAATGATAACGTTCAGCAGCTTCATGTCAAATGCATCTTCCTTACTCTGCTCACATGGAATTTTATCAGTTCAGAAGCTGAACAAATATTTTCTCGGCATTCTTATTTACAAATATGCCAATGGAAAACTTCCCATTCCTTTACTATGCTCATTTCAGTTTCCTCAGGCATCATCGACTCGTTTTGCAAAGGCTAATAACTTCTTATTACCCAAACCCAGGACTAATTATGGCAAGTTTACCGCTAAACTTTCGTCTGTATCCTTGTGGAATTCTTTGCCTCTCGATATCAAGAATGGATCCCTAGTAATGTTCACAAAAGCCTTGCGTTTGCACTTATTAAATTCCTAATTCACAGTAACTATTCTTGTATTTTACTGTATGCTTTTTTGATGCTTATCTGTGCATCTTGTATATCTTATGTTTATTTTTTCGTGTTTATCTGTACACTTTGAATTACCTACATTTTGTATATCTAATGTTTATTTTTTCGGGTTTAATTGTACAATTTGAATTACATTTTATGTCTTTATCACTGTCTACTATAGCGTTTTATCACGGATGTATGATTTTATAGGAAGTCTCACTCAGTCTCGCGACTTTGAGACCTCCTTCTGTATCTGTACTTATCACATGCATTGGATCACTTGTATTTCAATAAATCAAATCAAATCCAAAACTGTCAGCAATGCTCGACGCAGACCGCGCCTCAGCGTTCGAGAAGCTTCGCGATTGTAGTAGATCGTTTTGTTAAGATTGCGCGCAGGACGCAAACACTCAATTGCTCGTGTATGTGCTTCGTCGCTATGACATTATGTATATCCCCAAATTTAACGCATTTACGCGTTACAGAACCCAAGTCGGAGTGCTTGCCTCGAATTCGATGTCATGCGATGCTCGCTTGTACTTGCGAGTTGCAGCGCACCGAAATAACTGAAACATCTTTTGCATTGTACCCGCAGTTCGCTTTGATCAGCTTCCCACTTTTCTGAAGCGTGGGTGGATTGACGGAAGAAACTCTCCAGGTCCTTAATTTTCAGGAAACCGCGCCTCAACACCAACGAAAGAGGGGAGTTCTATAGTGGCCTATGCACATTCGCTTGCGGACGGCTCTCTTTGCACTACCCAGTTATGGCCAGGGCGGCGATGAGAGCGCTGGTGGCGGCGTTTTTCGCAGCGCCGCCTGGGCAGAGTCTGACGTCTATTCGCGATTACATGTTATCGGCGGTAACGAAGTGCGAGTTTCCAGGGGAAGGTCTAGTCTTGCTGCAGGTGCGGTGCCAACGCTCTTACCGGACCTACCTGCATACCTTTCAAAGGTAGATGTGAAGCCAAGACCAGATGAGAAAGCGTCGCGGTGTTCCTTCGTCTGAATCGGCGAAGAAAGTACGTTTGTCTCGCCACGATGAGCACGAAGCGAGCTTGGCCCAAGACTAAAATTCTGACCCCAACGTGAGGCCCGTCGAAAACGTCAAAGCGAATTGTCTCGCACCAGGTGACCTGCAGGCCCTGGCCGACTGCTTAAATTTTCCAAGGACTTAGACGATACTAATTACGCCAGATCTTGATGCCCTGGTGTTTGCCACTACACGCACAAGAGTCTTTTGTTATCTTCCAAAAAAAAAAGTTATGCGCTTCACCTTAGATAAACACAATGACATTATGGCAAGGGTTATTTAAACGGCAGAGAAAAGAAGTAGGGAAAAATTAGTTCCATCCTTGAAGCAAGATATATATTTCAGGCAGTAGACTCTGCATTACTTTGCGCAGGTGCAATGAGTACAAACACATATGGAGACACTGCTCAGAACCTGACTGAAAAGATGAAACTCACTCTTACTCCTCCAAATGATGGTGCGTTCAGCAAGAATTGCCTAGGTGTGGTTAGAGCTAAAGGTATGTTATAGTTTTTTTTTCTAAATTACGAAGAGTATTTCCTGTTGTGGCTAACAATGGCTCTCAATTTGTTTCTAACCTGATGTTCAACCAGTTGAATAACATTCTTCATAATTAAAGTGAACAACTTTCAAGAACAAAAATTGGCCGCGTATCTGCGTGCTTCGCTGCAAATGTCATCTAAAGACGATAGTCTTCTGCCGGTCGTACTATATGAGTCCTGGTCTCATCCGCGGCCACCTGTGATGCTGTTCTCGACCATTTCCGTCCTGGCATGACCAAGCGTCTTCTCGCCGCAAGCGCGGTGTTTTTGGCACCGTGTAAAAAGCTGAGAAGTCGCGCAGAGCGACCACGAAAAGAGATTCCCTTGTTTGCAGCGACGAGGGCAGACTGCGCCAGCTATCGCGCGTCGGATGAAACACGCGGCACTTCGCGCGACCTCGGAGATAGACGACGGCTCTTCGCTTTTGCGAAGCAGCCCGCATTTTCAGCGCAGCCTAAGAAACACTAGGGTCTTTAGAATTAAATATCTATGTATTTTCTATAAAAGAACACACCACTTAATACTTCCGTATTGTTGTTGCGCCTCAGATATGCGTAATATTTGCTTTTTGATCGACAATGTTCACAAGTATGCACGAAAACGACTGTTCAAGTTGGCTGGGTGTTCAGAAAGTAGTCAAACTTTGGCTCAGGGAACAGTGATGCTAACCCTAGAGATTTATCCCTGCATCTAGGGATTTTCCGCGTCTGTTGGGGACTTGGCGTCTTTTTGTTGCATCTAGGGATTTTTTGTAAGGTTCAGGGAATGTTGCCTTGTGCGGCATAATGAGAAGTTATAATGAGTAATGATCCTTCTTCAACTAGAAATGATGCGAAGAACGATAATTCTCGCTATTTGCTGTTTTTTTATTTGAAACAGTGGTGGTGTTCTGCTGGGCCGAGTGAAGGCAATCGCAGTTCTGTGACGGGAGATGTTCATATTCTGTAGAGTGGAGGAAATGAAACTTTGTCGTCTCAAGTGTTTAGCATGTGCGCAGGTATCGTAATGAGCAACCTGAGTGATTGCTGCTTTGTGAAATAAAGATAAATTTTGTTTTGTAGTGCATATGAAAAAGCACCAAGTTCAGGCTCGCCGCGTGCCCACACCATGAAAATTATTGGGTGGTTGTCTATTTTCCCTTTATTAACCCTTCCGCCACCTTGCGGGATTCCGCAGAACTCATTAGCATGAAAATTATCCGTATCGAATAACCTCTGGACCAAGAGACTTGAGAAAGAGAGCTACAGCAGGACTGACCATTGCACGAGTTGGTGCGGATTCTTTATCAAGGAAATGGCGTGACGGAAAGAGACACAGAGACTGTTCGTGTGTTTTTAATCTTTCCGTCGCGTCGTTTTCATAAGAACGAAAATAGCGACAGAAATATTTGGCCATATGGTAACCTGACCGAAAGTACACAAAATGGCTCTCAGCGAGAAAAAAAATGGCCCCTGTACACCAAAAGAAAATCATACAACAACGCTGATTGCAAATGTGGAAAATTAGAAATTAACCTCCACCTCGCAAGGTGCAAGTACAAGAAAGGGGCTACAGGCTTGCCAATGACTCTAACGATCACATCTATGCCTTCAATGAGTGGGAAAAGTGAACTTGACAAATTTTTCTGTCTCTGTAACAACTTGCGCCATCTGAAAGCCCTTCTTGTGCAATAACTCCGCAGAAAGTGCAAAAGAAAGAGCTTCAGTAGCTGTTAATATGGCGATTTTTACTTCTGATAAGATTCATATGAATTGCGCCAAAGAGCGAACTATCTTTCTACTTTGTTAAAAGTGAATTAACCTGTGGCCGTATAACGAACCGCTATTCCGTATTCCGTATTCCGTTTTGGCCGCCATTAGCGCTCCCTGATTGGTCGTTCAGCCCGTCAATCAAGTGACGTGTCGGAAGCCCAAAGTGCGGTGACGTCAAAATGACGAGTCCGCCCTCATTATGCAAAGATAAACGGAATCGGTTCCGCCGAAGCGCGGAACCGCCAGCGAGTGGCCCCGTCGGCAGACGGAATAGGAAAAATGGCTGCGCCGGCGTATTTTCCAGAGGCTTTCACGTTCTTGGCGGCGATCGCTCGGCAGCACCGTGGGAGAAAAGAGCTCGACGACGCGTTCGGTTTGCCAGCTAGTGAAAGGGTTCGGCGTCACCTCGACTGTATCGCCCGGAGAAAGAAAGGTGCGGCGGTTGTGCGACGAAGTGGCCGAGGAAGACGCGCGACCGACGCCGCTGTCTGTGGAGCTTGTGGGTGTTGTGCGGCCGGTGCGGCCTTCCGTTTTTCGCGACTGGCAGCTTTCAAGCCTCTTCGGGAAGCGGGGAGACTGTTGTCACCATGCAACCCGCGGTGAGCAGACTGTGCGTGATGTTGTGGCGGAGGTAATCGTGCGTGCCGGGGGTCCGCAAAAGTTTCACTTCCCGTGGACGCCGGACGAGAAGGGCGCCTTCAAGAAAGTTTCCTCGGCTGCCGGCGTCATCGGATGCGTGGACGGCAGCGTTGCCGTAATCATAGCACCGAAGGGCGACCATCACAAGGCGGCGTCTTATTGCTGCAAGAAGCATTACGCCGACATCGTCATGCTCGTAAGTATCGATCGATCTTCCTATCCTCTCGTGCACATGTCAGCGTAGCGAAATGTGTCTCACAGTTGTTCACGCTTTCGTCAGGTCTGCGACGTAGACATGGGAATCTTGTCGTGAACCACTGCGTCTGGGGTCAGCAGACGACGCCTGCGTCTGGCGGACAACGCGGCTGCGGGAGCGATTCGAAGGGGGGCACGGATTGCAGCGACCATACCTTTTAGGTGAGCAGAATGAAAAAAAGCTGCGATATTCATGGTTTGAGCCATCGGAATATGTGTTCGCGCTATTGTTGAAGCTCTGTTTCATTAGCTACGGGCACTTGGCAACTGACAGAATTTCGAACGCTGCATGTGTATTATATTGCAGCTATCGGTTATTGCTCCACAATATCGTCAAGTGACGCACATTGTCATGGCAGCCTCTTCGTAGTAGTCATGCTTCGCGTAATACGGCTAGGTCAGGCTGGTGGAGTGATGTGATGTTCAAGTACAGCATATTCTATCATTGCTATCTTTGTGTGGCTCGGCCTTGCGGATCCCTGACATTGAAGTAGTACTTACAGCCAGGGGCTCCGGAAGTGGGTCCGATGTGTGGGGGCGACGCCGTGGCTAAGTATATATATATATATATATATATATATATATATATATATATATATATATATATATATATATATATATATATATATATATATATATATATATATATATATATATATATTCATTCCATGCCAAGTGTCCCAGACGTGGCGCTCGACCAGCGCAGATTTTGCCGATAAAATTTACACCTGTTTCGTATAACTCCCATGGAGTACTGTGGCCAAATATTGTTGCTCTAAAATTTTTTCATGACCATGGCGCCGCCTCAAAGTTCGCTTTGCTTTTGCTAAACTGTGCATAATAGAAAAATGTATATAAAATCTATGTTTGTATGTTCAGCTTCGAAACGACGCTTGAGCTACTACAGAGGTTTTGTTTAGTTGTGCTACACTCTAAGCCGCAAAGGAGCGAAATGGGAGTAAGTGCTGCATCGTCCCCGCAACGAACAGTTAGTCCGCGGGGGGATTAACTGCAAGACGAGGGTGCCGTGTGCAAAGTGAGGGAGGAACTGTTAGACCATAGGGTGCAACGTCTACTCCCATGGAACTTTCCCGCGCAATGTACCCAGAAGCCTGTACCCAGAAGCCTGTACTGCAAGACTCTCGTGGAAACCATTCCCGAAATTTTTGTGTTTGCCAGCCAGCTAGGCCTTTTCAAAAACAACAAAAATCTTCAAAGTTCGCCATTTTTTTCTTATGCCATCTGAAACTTTCTCTAAGCATTCTTAATATTATGGTGGTTTTCAGGAACCGTGTATTTTTGTACAAAAATGTTTAGTGGTGAAATTGGACTTCAAGCTTTTCCCGGAAAAAATTGTGAAATCGGAAAAAAATATGCGATTTGTCCCATATTTGACCGTATTTTTTCGTACTGATGTGGTCTAAGTAAAAATCCTCATAATGAGGCATTTCATAGACCACTTTATGGCTAAGTAATGAAGAAAGTCTAATCAAATCATTTTTTGTTTCAAGAAAGAAAATAATTTTTAAAGTTGGCCCACAGAACACGCCCTGCATTCCTTTTGTTGCCACTTCGCCGCAAAGCATGTGGTCGCCCTTGCAGCTGACACTCGTCACAGGAAGCGGCAAGGTGCTAGATGTATGTCAGCGGCTCGTGAGGGGTCGAAAGTCTTGTTGCTCTGATGTCAAGGCTCCAAGTGTTGAGTTTGCTTTACGATGTGAGCTTGCTTGGCGTGCCCATTGGGAAGTATGCACACCGTACAACAGCTTTCAGTATCGTTGGCACATGGTGCTACAGGGCAGTCTGCACAACTAGTATACACAGACCAAAACAAATAACACCCACTTGTGTACACTTTTTATTGCGTATACTAGTTGTGCAGACGGCCGTGTAGCACACGACTGAGGACATGGACGCTGCCGTCGTTGTGACGTGCTAAAGTTGGATCACGTGATGCCACCTTGCTTCACGGGAACATGTTCAAAGGATGGGAAGCCGGCTGCCTGAGAGCGCAAGAAGACCGGCAGAAAACGAACATTTCAAGCGATAAGTTCAGTGGCGAAGCTAGTCGGAGGTTTGGGAGGTTCATCCTCCACCGCCCTGAAATTATTACATTTTTATGTGCATATACACGCGCACCCATACAAACGCACGCAATGACATAAAGGGAGGTCAAACCCCGAAAAAAAATATTTGGCCACACCCCTGTGTATATTCATGGTTAAAATCATGCTTATGTGGGATTAGGCTGACAACGACCATTTTGTATCTGACTTATTTTCATGGGATTGGATGGGAGCAAGGAAGGAGACAGAGAGAGAGAGGCATCCAAAAGTCGTGGAACTTAGACTTGCTCCTGCAAGGGCTGCAGAATAGAGCGCCAGCCATTACCTCCTCGAGAACTACTTCAGGACGGAAGATTTCGTTGAACCAGACGAAAACAGGCAGCGCTGTTTAAGCAGACAAAGCACCGACAAATAGAGTGTCAGAAGTCACAGGCGTCCATAAAATTGTGTTTCGTTTCTTGAAGGAAAGGAGCACCCTTTAAAGTAATCTCTAGGCTCCATGCCCACGGATGGTACCAGGGGAGAAGGCGAGGGATGGGTGGTGTTTGAACATCCTGAAGTGTGGGGGCATGCCTCCACTGGTTTTGAACGTGTGGGGGCGACGGCCCCCACGGCCCCCCGGTTCCGGAGCCCCTGCTTACAGCACACCGCTCATATTTTTGCAGGTGACAGAGGCTACGTGCCATGGCTCCTGACTCCTCTCCAAGGGCGTCCTCTCTAAGACAATGTAAAAAAGCAAGTGCTACGCCACGCATGCTGTAATGCAGTCTGTAATGAAGCGCTGTATTGTGCTATTGAAGAGGGGCTATCTCTGCCTTCAGCAGTGCCATACCCTCCATTTTGAATCAGAATGTACATCTCGCATTGCTGTGTGTGCAGTGTTGCACTTCGTTTCCATTGCAGAAGACGACAGAAGTGTTTATCATTTTAGTGATGATGATGACAGTGAGCACGGCAGTGTTGTCAATGATGACACCCAACCACTGCTTAGGCAAGGATGGTCGTCACACTCCACATGTATTCACAGACAAGCTCTCTGCAATGGTAGTCCACTATTTGGCTAACTGCACCACTGACAACAGCACTAGGCACGTGCCACTTCTATGAGAAACATGTGACTAAGTTACTACAATGCATAGCGTTCTTCGTGCCAAAACCGTGATGCGAATGTAAGCCACGCACAGTGGAGGACTCTTAATTTATCTTGACCACCTGCGGTTCTTTAACATTCATTTCAATGTGAATATAGCAGAGATTCTGATTTTGACCCCTCATGGCAATGTGTTTGCTGTCATCAGGAATTGAACCCATGTGCTGAATGAAGCTTGGCAGTGCAACCTCTTACCTGCTAAGCTATCACGGCGACTTGCCTAACGACTAGAAGAAAATGTTGTGAAGTTCATTTTTTTGGTAGTAACAAATTGCTGCTGTGTTTATCATGCTCACATGCTGTACGACCAGGTCTTTCCCACAACTTGACTTCATGTGGACGGGCCATATGTATATGGCTATACATAGGAACCTTTCATTTAGCAACTGTCAATATAACGCACTGTACTCGGCAGCAGAGTGCTGTAACCTGTTCACTGGAAAGCAAGGGTTTGGTATTGTTTTTGTTTCTGCTAATCATTCTCTAATCACAAACACACAGACCGTTATCTGCTCTATGTCTGGGAGTGCACACCAAGTCTTTGTCTCCTTTCCTCCTATTAAAAACGCGAGAGACTGACGCAGACACAGCGGGCCCATTCAAACTTCATCATCTCCTCCTTTTCTCTATGAGCCCCCATGCTTTATTATAGCACTTCTTTTTTCTACATCTCCAGTATTACAACACACAGCTTGCCTTTTGCTCCATGCACACCTCGTGGGCATTGTG
>JALIZH010018565.1:0-18568 GCA_030522465.1 Rhipicephalus appendiculatus
ATTGAACGACCCACTCGTTACGCAATCCGATTTGTGTGACGCCTGGTTCTTACTTTACTGTTCTTAAACGCTTAACAACACACGTCAACGCGATTCCTTACCAGACGTGAAGCCTGCATAGGGTCAGTTTGCGCCGCAGTGTCAAGCAGCGGCGTAGGTCAGTGGTAGAGTGCTGGGCTGCCACGCAGAAGACCCGGGTTCGATTTCCATTCGGACATAAATGTTTTTTTAGTTAGTTTTTTTTTCTTATTTCGTGCGATATTGGTTACGGACACCGGCGGCGGCGACAGACAACTACGCCGCAGAAACGACCCTTGTTGTGATCTCATAACAGCTTTCGCTGTAAAAACAGACAGATAGAGGGAGAAAGAAAAAAAAGTCACAGTTTCACCGCAAGGGTGAAGCAATGAATGCATAGCAAAAAATTGTAATGTTATACGAAGTGAGGCTGGCAGCTAACTCTTTTTGGATCCGATCTCACGCAACTCTAGAAAACGCTTGTTTAAGAGAATTCTCTTCGCGTTGAGAGCGCAGCGCGTAGAAGGGTACACCGGCCCCCCGCTGTCGGCCGCCGAGAAGGAGAGATAACGCGCGCGCCCGCGCCCGCGCTCGTAAAATCGAACGCCGCCCCCCCCCCCGCCCGCTGGCGGCCGCCGAGAAGGGGGAGATAACGCGCGCGCCCCCCGCTCGTAAAATCGAAGGTCGCTCGAGGGGATCCCCCCCCACCTCGCGTCTTTTCACGCTCACGAATGACGCGCGGGGCCGGTTATATATATACATATACATATACGGCAAATGACGCCGACGCCGACGGCGAAAACCAGCCGCGAGTGTCCATATAATTGCTATCGCAATAAAAAAGCAGATCATGGGCATAGAATAGCAGTGTTTGGCTGGGGTAGCTGACCGCGAGTGCGAGCCGGCTTTCGGCCGAAAGCGGGACACAACACCGCCCCGCAAGCAGGTTGGCAGGACAGCGGGACCTGAGCCGCAAAAAACCGGGACATGTCCCGCCCAAATCGGGACGTCTGGTCACTATATACAATAGTTGCTTGTCGGAGCGATGACGCTAGCGTCTCCGATAGCTTCAAGCAGGACGGTTCTGACGGCAGAAAGAAATTGATTTCCTAGCGTCGTAATTAGAAAAAGTGTGCATCATTATTCATCATTTCGCTTCACCTCGGTGAAATGACTGTCTAGGCGGTCTGGCATTAGTGGAAGACCCCATTGTGCAGTTTTGTTTGTTATTTCCTGTTTATTTTCTGTTGCTCGCTCTCCATTCGCTCATGTTTCCGTATTTATTCCGCGGAAAAGGGAATAATAATTCACTGTTGAAAGTTAGTGCTTTGTTTTGTGTGCAGCTTCCTTGCGTCCCGTCGACTTGTTGCGCTATACAATCTAGAATGATGTACATCGTAAGAAACCTCGAGCGCGAACTTTGACAGGGACAGGAGTGAGGGAACCACAACAGCGCTAGTGTCGTTCCCTCACTCCTGTCGCTGCCATAGTTCGCGCTGGAAGTTTCTTACGACGTATATATACCAACTAGCTCGTCTCGGGTTCTTACTACAGTGATGCTTTACCACCAGTCTTCAACCTTTGCCTCCCCAAGCCTCTGTCCCTGCCCCACTAAAACAATATTGGTTTGGCGGGAACATGTCACGAATTCACGGGCGGTTCCGTACAATGGACTCAGTCAGGACTCGAGTGTGAGCAAAACACATTTAGTATGGAAGAAAGGCACGGCACACTAAGAAATATATACAAATATACAGAAACTAATCCCTGCAAACTAACGACACCTCTACACACACTGAATTAATAACTTAAACGTCCTAACTAAGGTCTTAAATCTCGCCTTCAGTTCGCGCGGTGCTTCAGGCCGGCCTCCTCGATGTCGTCGACTTGGCTCGTTGCCAAAGTGCCGTCTGTCGTCGGTCTTGTGCACTCAGCTGCTCGATGCGTCGGTCGTCGCCTGTGCGGGCAGGCCGTCGTCGCTGACACAAGTCGATGCTATAGCCCCTTTAGACCTGACGTCACTGTGGCTGCTTCACCCGGTGTGGCGTTCCACTGATTCCGTGGCACTCCGGGGATTGTCCTGGGTGGCTCGCATCCGAAGGGGGCTTGCGACGGAATGCTCGTACTTGCTGGGCGTGGCTGCGGCATCACCGAGGAGCCTTCTTTCGACTGTCGTCGACTTCGCCGGCCACCTCGGGACGCCCGCGTCTCAGGCAGTAGACACGAACACCCGTCGCTCCCGTCGCCGGAACATGAGCTGGCGATGCGTACTTCTCCTGCCGAGTCCACCGAGACAATGGCCGCTGTTCCGTGCCCGTGCCTGGCGCTCTCGGAGAACCCTCCACGCACGCGCTCGTGCCGATCTGAACACTTTAGGGGCTTCGTCGTCGTCTTCACCTTGCCTCCTTATGTCCGTTACTCATGACAGAACATATCACGTCGCTAGTGTCACATTAATTTTACGCCACATGACTAGTGTTACATGACTTCATGCCACGTGACTAATGTTACGTGATATTAGCGTGGTGTAGCCTTGCTATACAAGGGGGCTGCACCCGCGGTTACAAAGGGCCTACATCAGGAAGTTACGTGATGATGATATGTGGATTTTATTGGCGCAAGGGCCATACTTGGCCAAAGAGCGCCATGAAAGATGAAGAAAACGTAACAATAATCCGTTATATATGACGGTACGTAAAGGTGTGAACAATGGTGGTGTTAAGTGGCTGTATAGGGTCCTAAAATTCCTCGCGCTATAAGCGGGTAAAAAACACAGAAATATTAAAATCATGAAAGTGACGTGAAATGTGCATAGGGAAAAGGAATGGCAAGTGATCGGGGTGACAATATTGTGGGGATTTGATGTTAGCACGGACGCCTGTTCAGCACCTTTGTGCCCAAGGGCCTTGAGGCATGTGCTTTTCCTGTTATAGCTACCGTAGCAGCAGCCTCTTTCCAGAGGTCGTGCTACGGATTTCCTGGGTAAATAACGTGAAAGCTAGGAATGTCTTTTAAAAACGCGTATAAAGCCTCATATTTAAAAATCGGTTCTTTGCCTATGAACATTTGAGGATGCAGTGGAATTTGTTTTTGGTAAGCTAGTGGGAAGTGCTTTTTCCTAATACGGTCTAATGCACTGCATTGGATGAGAATGTGAAGGAGTGTGAGTGGTTCACCACAGTGTTCACATGAAGGTGGATCGCCATCATTCAAAAGGTATGCATGTGTGGTATGTGTGTGTCCTATTCGTAGTCTGGTAAGTGTTGCTTGTGTGTGGCGTGACTTGGATACTGGTGGCCAATTACCGAGATACGGCTTGATAACGTGTAGTTTATTCTGTGTGTGCCCAGGGCTGGGCAAAGATACTTTGAAATTGTATCGCGATACGATACAAGATACTCGGGCAAGGCGTACTGGAGATACAGATACAAGATACTTCCCGAATGAATGTATCCGATACGATACTTTCTAATTGTATCTTAAGATACTTCGATATATTTGTAAATTTGCTATTATAGATCTATATAATGACGCTGCAAATACCTGTGTACACAAGTGTTTGCTTGAAAATCTCTTAACTGCGACGAACTTTGTTTATTTCAATGAAATATCTGTTAGAATACCGAAAATTATGTTTTTCTTGCTTAATGTATATTAGTTTCATTCCGAAACAAGTTATTGGCATTTGTTTACATGAGACTTTTGTAAGTGCAAGAACTTCAATAAGAAGCCTCCGCAAGATGACACAAATACCGGTGCCAAGTCTTACCTTGTCCGTAACCGTATTACCGTTTTCGTAGTACCGCATCACCCTACAGTTGCAGAGCAGCAACAACGCTGGTAGCGATATTTTTTGTTAAGCATCACCTGAAGAGGATAACTACCGAGTCAGCGCGCACAATTCACTGATGACATAAAACTGCAGTGATTTTTCATATCCTGCTTACCAACTTGCGTGAAGTATAAAAGTGTTCGTTAGCAACATATTCACAACGTGCAATCTTTTAGCATTTCCTCTCCGCGAGAACTTGTGCCACCCAGAAGCTTCCCAGCACGTGGCAAAAAAACGTCGCAGGATATCGTTGCTATTCACACCATTGCAACTTCTAACCCTGCTTACCTGCTTATTGTAACACACAGACAAAAAAAAACTTTACAGTGACCTAAAAAAAGAAAGCGAATATACGTAAGTCAAATAGCAAGGCGGTTCCAAATTAAAAAAATTACACTGAATAAGCATACAACAAAGAGAGCACTTGTGCTAACAATAAGCTATCATTAAAAAGAAAAAAAGACTTCTTGCATAATTTAGCACGAAGAACAAAGATTCAGTACGCTAAAATATCATATGTTACGTAAATGCTTGTTCTATTGCATACAGCATTGACACCGGTGGTGCCATGGTTGTTAAATCCAATTTGCATATAAGTCATATAGTGTACATATAGTGTGCAAGTCAAGCTTACATCGACGAGATCTGTCAATTCTCTGCGTGAAAGCAGCGAGACGCAAGCAACCCCATTCTTGCATTTTTGAGATTTTGCAACGAAGCACCACGCAAGACAAACTTCGATAACGACACTATAGACGCATCCGAATTTCAGCAAAAGACGTCGCATGCATTGGGGTACGCAGCACAGTACCGTGGCTACAAACAAGGTTCATGGCACCGACACAGCTAAGAAGAAAACATCGAGAAAAAAAAGTCACCTGCACGTAGACGTTAATTCACGCGCTTTTGACGAGATGGCTCGAGCGCCACCACGTGACTCTGCTCCACCAATAGAGAGGAGTAAAGACCTTATTTCATATGCTCACTGCAGCACTCAGGCGAAAGACTAATGAATATCACTGTCGTTAGCTTTATTGAGGTGGCTTAGTGGCGGCAGTATCAGGTTGAGAAGCAGTGTTCAGCTGACGTTTGTTGTTTCGCAGGGTGGTGTTTCTATAGCAGTATCTTGTATTTTAAGATACACGATACAATATTGAATGTATCGGAAATACAGATACAGATACTCGTTTTTAGAGACGTATCGCGATACAGATACAAGATACCCAAAGAGTATCTAAGATAGTATCTAAGATACATGTATCTTCGATACTGCCCAGCCCTGTGTGTGCCTATCCCATGAGCTCTGCCAAAAGGCCCGGAGCTTTCTTTTAAGGAAGGGTTTTAGGTCTAGTGCAGGGATAGCTATGTTTGTATTGGGAATGCTTTCGTGGACGGATGCCGCTAGCTGGTCCGCCAGCACGTTTCCTTGGATCTCGCGATGCCCTGGCACCCAGTACACTACGACATGCTGTTTGAGTGTGTATATTGTGCATAAGAGCGAGTAGAGGGCGACAAGGACAGGGTTTTTGTGCTTTTTTTAGACTTTTCAGCGCTTTCACCACGCTCAGGGAATCAGTATATATTACTGCCTTTTGTAGTTTTATTTGTTTAATGTGTTGAACGGCCTCAAGTATCGCATAAGCTTCTGCACTGAAAATACTTGTACTCGGGTGTAGAACGCCGGCCTTTGAAAAGGATGGACCAACTGCTGCATAAGACACAGATGTGCTAGACTTCGAGGCATCTGTAAAGAATTCTGAGCAAGTGTATTTGTGTTGGAGTTCCAAGAAGTATGTGCGGATATGTGCAATAGGTGCATGTTTCGTAACTTCTACGAAGGATACATCACACTCTATGACCTGCCATTGCCACGGCGGCAGATGTGTGGCAGGAGCCATCAGACAGTGTTCAAGAACTGGCACACATGTTTCCTCAGCTAGGCCCCTCACGCGAAGTGAGTAGGGCTGTCTTACCGAGGGACGGTGGTCAAATAGGACAGCACTGGGCAGATCATTGATTGTGGAGTGTGTGGGGTGTTCCTTGTCTGCGTTCACTTTCAGATAATATATAAAGGATATGTAAGACCTCTGCAGGTGGAGCGACCACTCGTTTGACTCAACGTAGAGGCTTTCTACAGGGCTCGTTCGAAAGGCACCTGTAGAGAGGCGAATGCCCAGATGATGAACAGGATCAAGAATCTTCACTGCGCTTGCTGTGGCAGACTGGTAGACAATGGCTCCATAACCTAGGCGTGTACGTATAAGACTTTTGTAGAGGTTTAGGAGATATTTTCTGTCACTGCCCCATGTTGTACGTGACAGGACCTTTAAGACATTTATTGCTTTCATGCACTTGTTTTAGAGATATTTGAGGTGTGATACAAACGTTAACTTTGTGTCTAAGATTAAGCCTAAAAATTTATGCTCCGTTTTTACAGACAGACGTTGACCATGTAGGTCTATGTCGGGATCGGTGTGCAAGCCTCTCTTTCTCGAGAAAAGGACACATGTACTTTTTGAGGATTAAGGCTGAAACCATTATCGTCGGCCCATTTGCCCACCTTGTTTAGAGCAAGCTGAACATGTCGCTCACACGTCGCCTGGTTGCACGATTTAAATCCTATTTGTACATCATCTACATACGTGCAATAAAACATATTTCGTGGGATATACAGACGCAGCGAATTCATCTTAACAATAAAAAGTGTGCAGCTGAGGACACCACCTTGAGGTACTCCCGTTTCTTGTACAAATGTTCGCGACAGCACATTTCCCACTCGGATACGGAATGTGCGATCCGACAAGTAACTCTCTATTATGTCCAGCATCCTACCTCGTACACCTAAATGGGACAGATCTCTGAGTATTCCGAACCGCCAAGTTGTGTCGTAAGCTTTTTCCATGTCCAGGACGACAGAGAGAAAAAAATAGTTTGTGTACGAAAGCTTCCCGGATTTGTGCCTCAATGCGGACGAGATGATCAGTGGTGGATCAACCCTCTCGAAAACCACACTGGTGTGGGTCAAGCAGTTCATTTGATTCTAGGAAATGTATTAGTCGGCGGTTTATCATTTTTTCAAGAAGTTTACACAAGCAACTAGTCAAGGCGATCGGTCTGTAACTTGTGACGGAGGATGGATCCTTGCCCTGTTTTAGAACAGGGATCACAATAGCCTCTTTCCAGGAGCTAGGGATCTCTCCGGAAAACCATATGGCATTGTACAATGAGAGTAATGTTTTTTGCGTTTCCTGGGGTAAGTGTTTGAGCATATCGTATACGATTCGATCAGAACATGGAGCAGATTTGTTGCAACAGGTCAGTGCTGCCTGTAGCTCTGCTAAGCGGAATGGTTCATTATACGCCTCATTATTTGTAGAGATTCTACCTAATCTTTGTTGTTCCAATCTCGTTTTGTACCTTTGGAAGGTGTCTGAATAGTGTGTCGAGCTGGATACAAATTCAAAATGTGCTCCCAGAGAGTCAGCTTGGTCTTCCAAGCTTTCCCCCTCAGTGTCCACTAAGGGTGCGGAGTACGTTGGTTGACCTTTTCTTTACGCTCTTCCACACCTTAGCTTCATCTCTATAAGAGTTCACACCCGATATGAACTTTTGCTAGCTGTCCCGTCTAGCCTGCCGGCGCGTCCTTCGTCCTTGCGATTTCACCTGTTTAAAATTGACGAGGTTTTCTGCTGTGGGCGAATCGCGCAGAAGCCCCCCACGCTTTATTTTGTTTCCTCCGAGCCTTGCGGCAGTCGTCGTTCCACCAGGGAACACGACGTTTACTTGTGGCGCTAGTTTGTGGTATGGATTTAGTAGCCGCGTTGATAATAAAAGCAGTAAAATACTCGATAGCAGCGTCAATACTAAAACCAGACAAGTCCGCCCGCGAGATCTTAGTGAGGTTGTGGAAATCCTCCCAATTGGCTCTGTCAACCTTCCACACAGGAACCTGAGGTGGACATTCATTTTGATGTGTTTTGAGAAGTATTGGGAAGTGGTCACTCCCATAGGGGTTCTTAACCACTTCCCAGTTAAAATCGACTAAAATGGATGGTGAGATGATGCTAAGATCGATGGAGGAGTATGTGTTATTTGCGAGGCTAAAAAACGTGGGTTCTTTTTTGTTTAGGAGGCATGCACCTGTGGAAAAGATGAAATTCTCAATGAGCCGGCCTCGCGCGTCGATGCGAGAGTCGCCCCACAGGCTGCTGTGCGCATTAAAATCGCCGAGAACGAGGTAAGGCTCGGGCAACTCGTCAATAAAAGATTGGAATTCGTGTTTGTGTAGCTGGTAGTGTGGGGGTATGTATATTGAGCATATCGTAATGAGTTTTTTTGCAATTATAGCTCTCACGGCCACTGCCTCCAGTGCCGTTCGGAGTGAAAAGTGCTGGCATGCTACGTTTCTATCGACTATGATTGCAACACCGCCCGATGATGCGAGGGCATCCTGGCGGTCTTTGCGAAAAACGACATACTGGCGTAGGAAATTTGTGTGTTTAGGGTTTAAGTGAGTCTCCTGTACACACAGCACCTTTGGACGAAATTTTATAAGGAGCTCTTGTATGTCGTCGAGATTGTGTAAGAGTCCTCTAGCGTTCCACTGTAATATGTTGTCCATTTTGAATGTGTGTGTGTGTGCTGTGTGTAGAAAAGAGACAGGTGATTTATTTTACAGAGCCTTTGTCAGGCCCTGTAATGGGCGTTTTGTCTTTTTTGGAGCGGTCGAGAGCATCTCGCCGCTCCTTAGGCGCAGGCTGCGCCGGTGGGCTGGATGTGTCCATCGCGTCTGCCGAGGCGATGGACAGTCGCTCTACCGAGCGGGGTTTCCGAAGGGTAGGCTTCGTCGCGCTGGACGAAGCCTTCGACGCCACCGGGCCAGAGGTCGTGGGGACCTCTTTGGCTTGTGTGCTGCCCTGGCTGCTGCCAGGGTTCGCAGGAGCAGGGGCCTTTGGTGGGGGCCGATTTCGGGGAGGGTGGGGCAGCCGAGGCTGCTCCCACCTTGGGGGCAGGGTGGCGTTTGCCTCGGCACGCTAGGCGTGGTCCGGGGCATCGCCGGAGGCCGTAGTGGTGCTGACCCCCCTCGCACCACTTCGGCGTACGTGTTCCCTGCAAAATGCGGGGAAACACGCTGTCTAGCTTCACGAAAGCTGATGTTGAGCTTGATCTTCGTAGTTATTATTTCTTATTCCCTCTTCCAGGCCACACAGGACCTGGAATATGCCGGATGGTCACCATCAGTGGCGTAAATCATGGGGGGGTCAGGGGGGTCCTGACCCCCCCCTGTGTTCAGGCTGGGGGGGGGGGACACCCCATGCAAGTGTCCCCCCTCGAGATTTATCCTCCAAATGTCATATTTGAATTTCAAATATGACATTCAAGGACATGAAGTCAAGGACAACGCACTCTCCGTAAAACCTACTCTGAAATCTGAAGCACTTTCATGAACAGAAACTATACTCCATCTCACAATTACCTTGCAGCACTGCGGAAGCTACGAGGAGTAAACAGGCGGTGTCCTTGCGCAGCACATAATATAGTCCCGGGCTTAACTCTCATTATCAACGAGGTGCAAGTGCTTTAGCTGTGCTTCTCGTATGAAGCGTTACGGCGCTACGTGGCACGTTAGGCCCTTCACGCGTGCACTTCGAAATTTCTGAAATAATGACGATATTACCGGCTGGTAGCCGTAATAACCACCCTAACCTCGGTGACGTACAGCAACATGGCAGCCCCCATACACCCCCGACCACCCGCTTCCATCCGAATTCGTGCTTTTTACTGGCTCTCTGCCCGGACAGCAAGAAAGAAGTGGCATAATCTGTCATCGCTTAGTCTAATGTAACGCTGAGGGCAAATAATGAGGTATCTTCTTTCGCTATTATTTATATTGCTCGTTTGTTTTGGTGCTGCTAGGACTACTGAGGCGATGCAAAGCCGTAAAAGTGGTTTGATGTTAACTGAGCAGATGTCGCCACAACATTAGCGTCGGTGATGCGTTGACGATGCGAAAGACCCTGAATGTCTATATTGTTTTCTGTGCCAATCATTTGCTGTTCCACTCAAGAATGATACGCGATAGCTGCTGAAAGGACGTCGACCTTGCTGACAAAAAAAAAAAACTCGGTGAAAACGCCAGTATGAACGCTGTTATGAAAAGAACCGCGTTCCTCACAAACGCCAGCGAACACGCCCTGCACAAGTGGGTTTCTGAACATAAAGAAACAACGAGGTGGCGTTCCCGCAGTGCTTTTTGTGTTTTGTACTAGCTGGAGGGAGTAAGTATCGACAAGGTAGGCGAGCTGACGCCAAAGAGACGACGAGCAGACGACGCGACGCGGATGAATACGGCTCGAGGGGGCTTTCGCCTTTCCTATTGGCTAGCAAGCCCTGCAGCTTCCACAGTGCTGCAAGGTACTTCTGAGATGGAGTATAAGTACTTCTAGCCGGTACACACGATGGAAACTAAGTACTTCTAGCCGGTACACACGATGGGGAATACCTTTATGCGTTAGCACAAAAAGTGGTACAATTTTTATTGCATAATTTAACCCGAATGACGCAGCTGCAAAATGCTAGCGCCTGCTTATGAGTTGCTATTAAAAACTTCGCCATTCGATGTCGCTTACTATTGGATACTCAGTGCTATGTTTTCTGACCAGGCGCCGATGCTGATGGTTATAATAGGTATAATAATAATACTTATTATTAATATTATTATTATTATTATTATTATTATTATTATATGTGAATGCATAATTTTAATTCTACATGATTAAAAATAAAGCATATATATAAAAACAAAATGGCCGCCATTGCAAGATGTGTGTCCCCCCTTGTGGTCTTTATGGATTTACGCCACTGGTCACCATCACAGTTGGCACAGTGAACCTGGGAATTGCATTCATCGTCAGCAGAGTGTCCTGTGGTGCCGCACTTCGCGCAGGTAAGTTGTCCTCGGCAGCTCTGCGAGCCATGCCCAAACCGCTGGCACTTAAAGCAACGCCGCGGGTTGGGAATGTATGGTCTCACGGACAGTTTCATATAGCCTGTTACTATTTCAGAGGAAGTGATGTAGAACCAAAAGTAAGTATTATATGTTTCGTGGAGATTTCTTTGTTGTCCCTTCTTATCGTTATACGTTGCACTTGGATGACGTTCTCATCTTTCCATTCTGTCAAAAGTTCTTCATCGGTCAGATCCATGAGGTCGCCATCGGACACGACACCCTTCACGGTATTCAGTGTTCGGTGTGGTGTGATGGTAATGGGCTGATCGCCAAATGCTGTAAGGTTGCGCAGTCTCTGATATTGTGTGTGGCCTTTGAGTTCGAGCAGGAGGTCACCACTGGCGGTCTTGTTGGCTTTGTAGCCCGCGCCTAGTGTTTCGATAAGACATTTCGATACAAGAAACGGTGATATGTTTCTGGCCTTCTTTTCTGTGTTGTCGCAGTGAATGATGTGATACTTGGGGAAGTTGTCTTTCTTGGTGGGCAGAAGTTCGAAGATAGCATCGGTGCGCCACCTCTTGGAGGGGGCGATCGGTTCGGAAGGGGGTAGGTGATCCCATGAATAGTGTTGTTTATTCGGCAGCCATGCCAGCCGCCCACCTCCGAGCCCAACGAGGGGACGCTACGAGACGCGGAGGAAACGTAAGCGCCAGCTGTACATGGCTGCTATAACCCAATATGTCTACCCAAGGTTGGATATCGACACCAGGTTAACCCTTGCCGCCCAGGAATACGGAAGTAAAAAGAAGTGAGGAGAAGACAGGACAGATCGAAAGTGAGAGAGAAAGACGAAGATGAGGGGAGAGAGAGACAGGAAAAGGCGACTGCCGATTTCCCCTGGGTGGGTCAGCCCAGGGGTGCCGTCTACGTGAAGCCGGGGCCAAAGGGGCGTGTTGCCTTTGCCGGGGGGCCTTAAAGGTCCGATCACCCGGCATTGGCTCAGCCCCCAGGATCCCCTTTTCCCCGGACACGGCTAAGCCACGCACGGCTACGCGTGGGAGGGGGATCGAAACCCCCTCGTTGGCTCAGGTCCGTGGTGACGCCACTCACCAAACGCCTGCTTGCGCAGACGTCCCTGCGGGGAGGAAGTTACGTGGTGTAGCGCCCATGATATAAAGAAACTTACCCTCTGTTCGGGCTGAGGTACCCTACCGCATCTGCGGCAAGATGGGTGTTATGCTCACGAGAACCCTTCACTGCCGCCTCGTTAGAACGGGCGTCAACTGCTGGTGCACTCTGATGGCTCGAAGACCACCTTGTAGGCATCGCACATATCACTTTAAAATCGTTTTTGCCAAGAGCCAGGTCCAACCAACACATTAGCGGATTGTCTGGCCCATGTTCCTCTGTAGGACAACGTAACGATGACAGGTTATCGGCAGGTTATCGAATGATGTGGAACCAATCTGGAATCGGGTATTTGTTCCGTTGTTTTGTCTCATGGACACGTGTAAGGTCAACTTGAGTACCAATTCAATAGTGTATACAGAATAACCCATCTGGCCTTCCCGTTTAAGGACCAGATCCGGAATTCGGACGCCATTAGAGGTCTTAAATCGAGGCTCGGACCGCTACGGACCACCCGAATTCCCTGAGGCGTTTTGAGAGATATATCACGATATTTTCACGCCTGTCGATGAGCGTTAGTTGGTTTCTGTGACATCGGTTGCAAGATGTGGCCCAGTGATTCTTCAACGTCACACCCAGCTCGGCATTTCTTGCTCACCACTTGACCTCTTTTGGGGCGAATGAGGTTTGGCATTGCTTCGATGTGCAACTTCGTAATATCGATCAACTCTTTCCCTCTCAAGAAAGTAGTCCCTTCTCGGTGCCAGGAAGTAGTGTCGGCCGCAAAAGCTCGCGGGAATCTCGAGTGCGCGGCCGAGCGACGGAAAAATGCATTGCCGCGTCATTTGCCGCAAGCGCGCCCGATGTCGAGGCTTATGGCACTTTCTGCGCCAGTCATTCTTTGCGCATGCTTATCCTTTCTTCGATATGAGCCATGACTCATCACTTGGTTCCCCGAGATGCGCTTTTGGCTCACATTACAGGCGCTTCGAGACCACCGCTACACGTGTTTGTCGTCTGCTTGATGATGGACGGAGCTCCCGGACGGAGCTCCCGATCATGACAGAGCTCCCGGGCATCTTTCACGTGGCGCGCTACGTTCTCTGAGTAAATGTTATTTTCCATGACGCGTTGCTGGGCTAACAAGCGTCATTACTCGACTGATAACACAAGATCAATATGCTCTCCTTCTGACCCGCACTTTCCGTTCATCGCGCATTCCATATGAAACCACCATTGATGTTAGAGCGCGTACACGGACGATGCCGCCTCGCGTACCGGAGGACCAAGGACGATACATTGCACGCCCGTTCGTGCAAGGCGTGCCCCAGAAATAAATAAGTTGCCTTGAGAGGAAGGTTCCAAATAAGCCGTAACACGGATGCTGAAAGCATTCAGAGACGATGGAGGAAGGTTTGCCTGACGCCCTCTGTAGTGGACGACCGATGGTCTCTGAAGGAGAACATGCACTGATTATTGCCGCTGCCGTGGCTGCTTCCTTCTTGAGCACGAAAGAAATTAAGCAAGAGCTCGGCCTTCATGTGTCACGCGACACAATGAGAGGACGCCTTAAGGAAGCGGGTCCCGCCAAATTAGACCGCAGCCCAAAAGCTCGCCTAACGCCGGCAGCAGCTGGAATTTGCGAGGGGGTACGCGGACTGGGCTGTCGAAGAATGGAGCCAAGGTCATTCTTTACTGATGAGTCCACGGTTCTGCACTAGGTTGGGAGTAGCAGCAGCGTGATTGGCGGCCTCTCAACTGCAGGTATGTCTGAGGTTCACGTCTTTAACCTCCATCCCGTTCGTAAATATTAGGTAGTAACGCATTGTGCATAATGAATAAGAGGAATGCGCATTTTGTGTTTGACGAGCAGCTTACTGTGTAAATAAGTGTTCAATGAATCACCGCCTACTTTGTTTCTTCAGTGATCAGAGATAAATTTAGCGACTAATTTGAAATTTATGACATTTTTTTTTTTGTCAGAAAAGCACCCATTTTACAAGAAGGCAAGCACTCATGAGAATTTAAAAGAGGTTAGGCCTCGTTATAGCGCGCCGACTTATATTACGAATAGTTATTCTCGTAGACGGAAACGTTTTGTCGCCGGTGGCGCAGTTCATGATGGCAGTTTTTTTACGCGCAGAATGTGCTGTCGAATGGTTGGTGCAGCGTTTTCATCTGGAGAGCCATCAGGAAAGATGGACATGGCCCTTTAGTACGCATCGAAGGAACGTTTAATGCTCCATCGCACTGCGACATCACCAAGGAGACCCTGGTGCCGTGCGCCCAGGGCGACCCGTTCCTGATGGCTTTTACTGGCTGCAGCACGACCGCAGCACAGTGCATACCGCGCGCCTTGCGGACGCTGCACTGGACTCTTGCGGTGTGCTGTGGTTACCATGACCTCCAAGTGGCGCGGACCTGAATCCAATTGAGAATGTGTGGGGTTTGATGAAAAGGCACCTCGCTGCCCGAGGTCGCCGCCTCCCCAACGCGGACGCTCTTCTGAGATCAATTCAGGAGGCATGGGACGCACTAAGCGCAGAAACTGAAACCTTAAGGTATCGGTACGCGTCCAAGCCGCGGAGAATCGCCGAAGTGATCGCAGCAGAAGGCCACTACACCAGTCACTGACTGGTAATACCCGCCCTAAAGGTTTTGTTCATGCCCTTAGTTCACTACCTTTTTTTAGGGGCGAAGCTCCTTATCCCGTGGGTCGTGCGTCCCTTGTATGTAGTAGCCACCTGCTGATGACGATGCCGATCGCGATGCCATACAACACATGGCATCGCGATATGGTCTCACATGCACATCGTTTGACTACATGCAACCAACCACCATCACGTCTTTGCCGTGGGTCGTGCGTCCCTTGTAGTTTGTAGTACGTAGTAGCCACCTGCGTAACCAGCAGTATCTCCCTGTGTGATGACGATGACGCTGCCATCACGGCACACCACATGGAATGTACCCACTATGCGTCATAACGATGACGCTGATGACGATGACGATCGCGATGCCATACAACACATGGCATCGCGATATGGTCTCACATGCATATCGTTTGACCACATTGCAACCAACCACCATCACGTCTTTGATGATGTACCTCCGGAGCTTCGCCCACTCATCATCATTCACTCCGCGGATATGCTGTGATTTTTTTTAGTTTGTCTGTGTGTTTGAGCAAAGCACACCAATCGAAATATATCTTTTGCACAACCATTGATTGGGTGCTTCTTTTTCACACTTGCGAATGCTTTCGTGTAGCTTAGCGCTCAGAATCATACCTGGCCATGTAATATACTATAACACTTCACATCGAGCGCCTCAGTGGAGGCTTGCAGGCGTATACATTCTACAGTTAAGCATTGAAACGATAGGTTTGGTGGCAGTAACCATTTTGCGGGTCGGTAAGTGGGAGCCCATGTGCCATGCGATGAGAGAAAGAACTCCATAAAAATGTAGGCATCTTGCACTAGGTGACACAAGGCTTAATTGCAGCTGATCTGGTGGTTGCCTACGTAGTGCCGGCGTTAACTGTCTCGAACACGCTGATCAGGAAATGAAGTAGGAATGCATATCACGGCTCTGCTCTTCTCTGATATATCGATTAGTTATCGATAAGCATTAATCGGTAAGTGGTTTAGTGTTGATCGATTGGAAGAGCCTAATAACACCGCACCTATGATCATCCTCCCAAATCTGCGCTTGTTGCCGCTATATGTGGCTTCATGAGTTATATGTCTGCACAGAGCCTATGGGGGACCTCGCGGCCGCAAAGGCACATGCCGGGTTTCGGTATGTGCCTGTCGGCACATGTCGAGTCCTGCACAGGCATTATCTCACCTCTACGAATGCGATGCCCGGATATTGTTGTTCTGAAACATCGTATTTCGAGACCGCCACCCTCTATTTAGGCAGGGGCAGGCATTTCCGTACAGTCGCGATCCAAATCGTCCATGCGATCCAAATCATCCAGTCTTTGCAGATATAGGCCCCAGAACCAGACGACAGTTGAGCCTAGGAAGCAGGAAATAGCGGGGAATCAACAATCATTGCTGCGGCTTTAAAGGTGCTTCATCAAAACGCTCTCTGTATGCAACAAGGTCACATCTGACCGTCCTCATTTCGCTGCCTCTTGCTGTAAATGTAACTCCAAGATAACACCACAGGATAGTGCAACCTATGGCTTTTATGGGGTTGCCGTGGAGGTGAAACGATGCTCCATCCCAAATTTTCGACCTCTTGGTTAGTCCGTCTGGCTTTATCGTCAAGGGCATCGATTTTGAAGCGTTGGCACGCATTCCTCTGGCGTCAAGGAAATTCCTCTAGACAGCGCAAATATATGTGCAGTCCCGGTGTGGTTCCTGCACACAACACCAAATCGTTAGCATAAGCCATGGCCGATACATTGATGCCCTGACTTTGGAAAGCAAGTCTATAATCCGGTGTCGCCAGGCATTCGTCGATGACCAAGTTGAACAACGCAGACGGTCTCCTTGACGGACTTCTACAGCTGGTCTAGCCAGCAACGCTGTCATTTCTGTATGTGAGCACAGTTGCTGAAGTGTAGAAATCCTTTATGTATTGTACAAAATCCTCCGCAAGTCCCTTGAATCTTAGACCTGTTATGATTGCAGGGTGTCCCACCCTATCCAAATGCCTTGGCTATATCAATTGAGGCCATGGTCAATGGGGAGAGGTTTCGCCGTGCCTTCGTAAATTATCGTGGCCAGCACCATGATGTTCTCCTCACAACCGTCAACAAGAAGGAAGGCGCGCTGCCTCTCGTCTAATGGAATGGCTGTCAAAAACCTCCCGGAATATATCTTGTGCAGCAAACGCGCGAGCACATGCGAAATGGTCATCGGCCGGTGCTCTGAGGCTGTGGAGGCAGTCGGCGTTTCAGGCAAGAAGATAGTGCGTGCCTGTGTCAGGAAGCGTGTTAATCTTCTTTGTAGCCTTAGCAAGTTCAGCAGCACCCGTACCAACGTCATAGGCGGCGTCCGCAACTGGCGCGCTGCGAATCTTCCCGGTTCCATCATTGCTGCCTCGATATACGCTGCACTAATGAGAGCGCGGGGATTGATAACTGCTGTCGGCCGGAGTTGGATACTTTTCCAACGTGCATTCAGCATGTGCCTCCATGATCCCTACGCCAGTCTTGTAAAAAAGTTTTCGAGTCCAATACCGAGGGCGTTGGGGCTCCATCCAGAATCCTTCTAACACATCTAGCCACGTTTTTCTTGAAATCCCTTTGTGTTAACCCACACTTTCATCTTGCGTTTGCGTCTGCTCTCATTTTCTTTCAACGGTTGTTCTTTTCCGGGTAGCACATCGCCAGTGAACGTTTCTTTCAGACTGTTATGCAGAAATCCCCTCCCGTCAAAAATGTCCTCCCTGTCCAAATATATAACAGGTATCCTTGGAATTCTGGGGGGCGCCTGATGAGAAGTGAAATCCTTTAATTGGACGATTACATCTCCGAGAGGGTCCCGTTGAGGTTCCCCCGCACCTGTGTCATGCTATTAGCTGCTTGGCACATACTCACAGTCTGTGCCATGCATTACCCTCTACCCTCTCCTCCTTTCCTTCCTCTTTACCCTTCACACACCCTCGCTTCCCTATCCCACTCCATTGTTATACTGTACTATATATTGCTATGCTAAACTAGGAGCTGATGGGCACATACGCACTTTTGTAGTAGAGGCCGTTCATGGTGGTGATAGTTTTTTGGCGAGCATACGCGGAATTTTACCTAGCTTAAGCAGCTCCGCTGTTAAAAGCATATCTCTGTAAAGATGCGTTGGAGTTCAACAATAAAAGGAGATCCACACGCGCCCAAAATAATGAGGTCACGAAAGGGCTTACTACTGTTCTCGTTTTGCAGCGTGGGTCTCCAAACGCCATTTTCGCGACTGATTGGGCGGAATAATATACGTAAATGCGAAAAAGTGCCAGCTGGAGTCAATAAAAGGCTTAATCCGGGCATCATCGATCGGGGCTACTTCGCTTTCATTTTCTGAACAGCTCTCATACCATTTCACTTTTCTTCTCAAATTCAGCTCACCTATTCAGTTGTGCATGTATAATTTTCACGACAGACGCCATGTCTGTCCGAAACGTGAATGCTACTTTTCGCCGGCGCTGGACGCCTCTGCGCCAGCGTATCCCATCGCACCAATCTCAACGATGACGGCATTTAATGGTGCCAAGGGCTTACAGCCAGGATATGAAGGAACTCACCGGATAAATTGTGTGCAGCGTCTCGGTCATCTTTTTCATGCAGATAAGCAGGAAATCGCTATGGGTCACGGTTACCTGTAAAAGAAGTTTCCATTCCACGTCGGTTTCCTCCTTCGCGCGCAGAAAACAAGCATTTCTCGCCATCAATTTCTGAGCATGCATAATATGTAGGTTGCCAACCACAGAACGTTGCCTCAAAGTTAAATCATGCGCCATCTGAAGTAAGGCTGCTATCGATAGATTAAGCGCATCTCCTTTTTCAAATGGTCCTTAACCACCCTTCTTGCTTGGTGGAAAAAAAAATATACAGCGGGGAGCAGACGATCAAGAAAGTAGCTCAGCCAAATCTCGCAGTCATGAGTGGCAAGGAGACTTCATAAGCCAAGATCGAAGTT